>JAOTNS010003669.1:0-37399 GCA_028476615.1 Culter alburnus
CAACTTCAACCAGGCATGCGCTCAAACGTGTCCCTCACCTGCACACAAAGGTAAGAAACATCCGATACACTCGCCATTAGAATAGATGAACAATAGTATAGTGAGAGAAGAGTACAAACGCTAGCGTGACCACGCCGTTACTGCTAGTGGGCTAAAGCTAATAGCGAATGTTCAGGAAGTCGGATAAAACTAGCGATATCAAGGCAATCCAAGTGTTTTATATATGAAATAATGTAGGCGATGTGTTCCCTCGCCGTAAAAGAGAGAATGGTCTGTTATAAATTTGATATTAAGAGAAAAAACAAGCAATTAGGAATCAGCTCGACGGAGCTCTGGCTCAAACAGCGCGGCAGCAACAAACGGGAAATGACGTCAGCATTTGTGTGAAACGCCTCAGCGGTAGTATGGCCCTGTCCCAAATGGCGCACTTCATCACATGCACACGCAATACACGCTCTGCTGAGGCAGTCACAAAATGACTCACTTGATAAAATGATGTTCAGTTCCCACCAACATTGATTGAAATTCAAAATATGGCAACCAGGAGAAAAAACGTTGGTCGGAGGGGGGTACAAAAATGCAAAGATGGGTATGGAAAGATGCAAAAAAAAAAAAAAAAAAAAAAAAAAAAAAATCCTTTCCTGCCAAAACAATTGTATCTAAATTTAGCAAAAGTAGTTTCACGGGGCAGACTACACCTAAAAATTGGCAATAAATATTCTAATTGGAACTTCCTGGGAGGCCCCAGGATTTACAGTTATGGCAGAAAAATTCTATCAGAACTGTTATATCTGCGCAGCGAATAATGTGGGAAGACGAAGTAAGCCACAAACTTACTTCGCCCACCCCACACCAGAACTTCCTTTTCAGCACATCACGATGGATTTCTTTGAGTTGACATTGTTGATATGTTTTCAAAGTGGGTTGAGTGTTTTGCAAGTAGAAAAGCTGATGCTATGACTGTAGCAAAAGCTCTAAATAAGAGAAGTTATCCCAAGGTGGGGAGTACCAGAAAGATTGTCCAGTGATATTGAAATCACAGAATTGGCAAACGAATTGAGAATAAATTTAAAAACTCACCCACAAAATGGTGGCACACTGGAAAGAACAAATCAGACAAACTTGTGTAAAATTATGGCAGAAACATGTATGACATGGGTTCAAGTCTTTCCAATAGTCTTGATGGCCATGAGAGCCTGAAAAGGGACCAGGACAGCCCTCAGCCCACATGAAATTCTTACAGGTTGGCCTATGCGAGTGGAAATCAAGCCTCCTCCCAGGAGGGACTTGCGGCGATTGATGAACAATTGAGAAAGTATGTTGTCTTTAACTAAAGCTATCAAATCTATCTACTCACAGGTGAAAGCTGCTTTGCCAGTTTCAGGTGACGAACCGCAAAATTCCTACGAGCCAGGAGTCCAGGACAGTGGATCTGGTTTAGAGACTTCCGGAGGAAGGCATGGCACTGTCAGAGGTGGTTGGGGCCATATGAAATAATCCTGACAATCAACACTGCCATCAAGGTTGCCGAGGATGATACCTGGATTCACGTGTCGGACTGCAAACCTCACTAACCTGACAACATGTAAACAGAGCTGAGGAACTACACCTGCTGAAAAGATCTCGCAACATCTCTGAAATGAAAATGTTGAGACATCTGTGGGGCCAGCCAGACAAGCATGGAGTCTGGGATCAACTTTGGTCCAGCAAATGGTTCTGATTTTGTGCGATAACAATTCCAATAATAATGCTCTCTCAATTTTTAGGATCAATTACAAAGTTTGTTTTATGCTTTTATTACTTATTCTGGTTATCATAGCACTTGCAATTTTATGTACTGCTAAATGCATTCATGCATTAATGAAAAAGTTATTTCAAGAAGTATTAGGAGAGCGGGAAGGACAGTATGTACAAATGGTTAAGTTGGAGGAAAATGTTTTTCATACTTGGAGAACAGAGAGAGCTATAGATCAGAGGATTTTAGAAAGAAACTGTATTGGAAGATGAAGGTCAAAAGCAGGTAATTTTATGAGATAATGCAACCGGATTTGAGAATGTGATCATGTAAAAATGATCAGAGGGGGAATGTGATGGAAATATTATGTCGACATGAAATGTACAGAAAATGCAGACTAAGGATGCTCAGGTCAAAGACCAGTCACATGATTAGCTTAGATCATTACAAACCAATCACCAGAACAAATCACAGTGATGAAGACATTGATTTTTACTCAACTGTAAGACTTAAATGTGCATGTATCTTTCTATTCATTGAGACTCACTCCGTTTTTGTGACGAGTGACCTCCCGGCCATAAATAAAACTTCATTTCTACAAAGAGCAACTTGGAAGTCGTGTCAGGTATATGCTGTGCAGCTAAGGAATAGAAGTACTAAAGATTCTCCGCTCAAAAGACCACAGCAGAGACAGTGATAGTGTTGGAAGACTATAGAGTCCCCCTCGGGGTGAGGCTGTAATACTCGGAGTTAGTATTAATGATCCAGTGTCGGACCAGTGTACACCTGAGAAGGACGGAGAGTGTATAGATGCTAAAGACCTGTGTCCTCATGTGTGATTGAGGTGATAGTAGCTTCTTGATGGGACGCCGTCACCTTACTTTGGGAAGGGAATTACCTCGAAATATTGGAAATGTATTAGAAGTATTCGAGAAGGGAATTACCTCGAGATACTGTAGTATTACTGAGTATTATATATATTATATTGACAACTGGAGGTTGTTTGAATTGTCAGTGGTGAAGTCATTGAGAATTTCCACGACATCAGCTTCACCTGGCTCTGATACTTAAGCACACACCTCAGTCACACTCATTGTCTGTTCTCCCTAGCAGATACTAGACTATTGCTCTACTTACCTTATTACTATTCATTGAAGAAGTTACCTATCCCAGCGCTCCTCAATCTCCACTCCATCTCCTTCGTCTCCTGTGTTCTCTGTACACTTCCCTTGTCTTCGTGTGTTCTCCCTGGTCAACGGCAACTGAGGTGTGTGCTCCATCCATCCCCTTCAATCCTCATCTGCTGCATTCAACATTAGACTGTTACTTCCCATTCATCTTCACGCATCCCTCTGCTGCATTCAGTGACCTGTCGATGCTGTCTATAAACTCAAATCGTAACAATAAACTGGTTTAACTGTTCTCCCTTTGTGCTCCTTGAGTCTACATATCATTACAGATATATTGTGGTCTATACATAACCATAAAACACTTGTGATCATACTAAAACATGATCAAGTATATTAGAGTCAGATGGCCTCTAGTTAGAAGGTAGGGTTCTTTATCTCTTCATAATATGTAATCATAGGTTTCCAAATTTTATACAATTTTTGATGGATCCTTTTTTGACATTTTATTTTTTTCTAGTTTTAAAAATAATATCAAATCACAAATCCACATTGAAATCTTTGGTGGGTTTTTTGACTTCCGTTCCAACAATATTCTCCTTCTTGTTAATAATGAAGCAAAAGCAAAAACATATTTCATATTGTAAGTTAAATGTATTCCATGTTCTGGTACACTGAAAATAGCAGTTTCAACACAGGGTGTTGTGTTCAAGTTAAATGCTCCGTTTAGTGTTTTAAATGCAAGTGTCCAATAGTTTTTTAGCTTTTGGCAGGACCAAAACATATGAATAATGTCAGCTTTATTATTTTTGCATTGATCACATCTGACACATTTGGATACATTTTTGACAGTTTAGATTTAGTGTAATATATGTGGTGAAGAATCTTAAATTGTATTAAATTAAGGTGTGCACAGGAAGTGGATCCATTCACTCTTTAGAGCATCATCCCATATTTCATCAATTATTACAGAGCCAATATCTTTGGTCCACTTTTCTTTAATTTTTTCAATTGGATTATTTCTTGCAAACAAAATCATATTGTATGATGCAGAAATTTGACCTTTGGGAGTTACAGGAATCAGTCAAATTTTATCCATCAGTGAGGTAGGGGGTAAGTTAGGAAAGGTGGATCTTTGAGATCGAATAAAATATCGGAACAGATCAGAGTGTCAACTGAAATTTCTGTCAAAGGTCGTTAAAACTAGAGAGAATGTTATCTATGTAAAAATCACTACATTTAGCCAACCCAGTACTCTGCCATTGTACATATATGTGGTCCATTTTATCTGCGGGGAATAGAGGTTTGTTACTGAGAGGGCTTAGCATGGAGAAGTCCTTAAGTTTGTATGTTTGTCTAAATTGAGACCATATTTTAAGCATGCGAAATTATACCAACAATTTACTTTTTGAAGATTTGCTGCCCAGTAATATCCCATAAAATTAGGTAAAGCTAAACCTCCTTGAAATCGCTGTCTTTCGAAATGGTCTTTATGAATTCTTGGGTTCTTCCCTTTCCATAAAAATGATGTTATTAGCTTATTTAATGTACGAAAAAAGGCTTTTGGAATAAAAATTGGGAGGGACTGGAATAAGTATAAAAATTTTGGTAGGACATTCATTTTAATACAATTTACTCTACCTGCTAAAGATAGGTATAATGTATCCCATCTTTGTAGATAAATTTTAAATATTATTTATAAGGGGTAAAAAGTTAGTTTTATATAGACCTGAAAAAGTTTGGGTTATATGTATTCCTAAGTATTTAAAGCCGGATTGGGAGATATAAAATGGGAGGGATGAGGTTTTAATTTGTAGAGCCAAAGGATTAATGGGAAAGCATACACTTTTAGAAAAATTTTGTTTATATCCTGAGAAACTGCCAAAAACAGAAAGATGTTGCACTATTTTTGGGACATTTTCAACTGGGTTTGAAATATATAACAGGTCGTCTGCGTATAGAGAAACTCTATGTTCTATACCCATTCTATAAATGCCTTTTATTGATTGTAAAGATTTAAGCATCCTTGTCTTGTGCCTCTTAGTATAGGGAAAAATTGTGAGCGTACTTTGTTTGTTATAACAGAGACTTTAGGGGTAGAATAAAGCAACTCAATCCAATTTACATATTTTGGGCCAAAACCGAACATTTTCAATATTAAAAATAAATAGTCCCACTCGACCCTATCAAATGCTTTTTCTGCATCCAGGGAAATCACAACTTCTGGGGTTTCCCTGGAAGCAGGAGAGTACAGGACCCCCAGGAGTTTCCGTAGATTGGTATACAAGTAACAACTTTGACAAAACCTGTCTGATCCGGGGAGACAATTTCTGGTATGAGGGAATTAATTCTGAAAGCTAATATTTTGGCTAGTATGTTAACATTGACATTTAACAATGAGATTGGTCTGTAAGAACTACACTTCGATGGGTCTTTTCCTGGTTTTAAAATAAGTATTACAAATGGCTCTGTGAGGGTTTGTGGTAATTTTGCATTTTCTAAAGAGTTTTCAAACATTTTCAATAGAGGTGGAGCTATTTTTGGGCGTAAAGGTTTTATAGAATTCATATATAACTCTTCTGATTAATATACTTTTGTTCCATGTAGTTACAGGGTAAATATGACGTTGCAGGCAGTAAATTAAAGTGGTGCTTGTTACCCTCTTGTTTCATGTAGTCCCACCATGTCTACACTGGACGCGAGCGGTGCGACGCATCAAAAGATAATGGAACTTATTATAATCAGTGATATTGTCTACTTTCTTTCTTGGCCTTCTCCTCCTTCTTCTTTTTCTTTCTTGAAATTCTGTATGTATTAAAAGAGATTGCAGTACACCCAGAAATGACCTCACCATTTACTCATATTTTACCCTCATGCCTTCCGAGATGTGTACGACTTTCCCTCTTCGGATGAACACAAACAAAGGTTTTTAGAAAAATAAAAAATCTCTGGGGATGCTCATGAGTTCTTAAAATTTGAAGCATCAAACAGCACATACAGCAATAACTACAGTAATCCATACGACCCCACTAGACCCGGTCAACCAGACAGAGCACCTCACCAAGGAGCACGTTCAGTCAGTGTTGAACTGCCTGAGTTCTTTCCAGAGCAGGACAGCGGCCCACTAAAATTGTTTCAGAGGCTCCTGGGGCATATGGCATCCGCAGTCACAGTCACACCGCTCAGATTGCTTCGTATGAGGCCACTTCAGCACTGGCTTCATGGCCGAGTCCCGAGATGGGCGTGGCAATGCGGCATGTTCCGTGTGGCCATCGCAACGAGCTGCGTCGTACCCTCACCTCCTAATCAGACCCTTCATTCCTGTGGTCAGGAGTCCCCCTGGAACAAGTGTCCAGGCATGCTGTGGTCTCCACGGATGTGTTCACCACCAGCTGGGGAGCCACGTACAACGGGCATGCAGTCTTGCGTCTGTAGACGGGGCCCCAACTGCAGTGGCATATCAGTTGCCTCGAGTTGTTAGCAGTATGTCTTGTGTTGTGCTGCCTCAAGGGGCTGCTACTAGGCAAGCATGTACTGGTCCGTACAGACAGTACTACGACCGTGGCGTACACAGTGTGACCACCAGGGTGGTCTATGCTCCTTTCGCATGTCACAACTCGCCCGCCATCTCCTTCTATGGAGTCAGAAGCATCTAAGGTTGCTTCGTGCCATTCACATCCCAGATGTGCTCAACCATGCAGCCTACGAGCTCTCACGGAAGCTTCCTCTTCCAGGAAAATGGAGACTCTATTCTCAGGAGGTCCAGCTGATATGGCGTCACTTGGGAACCGCACAGGTAGACCTGTTTGCTGCAACGGACACGACCCATTGCCAATTGTTTTAGTCCCTGACCGAGGGGACCCTCGGCATGGATGCACTGGCACACAGCTGGCCCCCAGGGCATTCACAGGTATGTTTCCCCCAGTGACCATACTTGCACAGACTTTGTGTAAAGTCAGGGAGGACGAGGAGCAGGTCTTGCTAGTTGTGCCATTCTGGCCCAACCGGACCTGGTTTCCAGAACTCATGCTCCTCACGACAGCACCTCTAAGGAAGGACTTGCTTACTCAGAGACAGGGCACCCTCTGGCACCCGCATCTGGACCTCTGGAAACTTCATGTCTGGTCCTTGGACGGGATGCAGAGGTTCTAGGTCAGTGATGGGCACTTTGCTACTGACGAGGGCCATCCACACTTGCACCTTTTACACCGTCTTATTCAATTTACTTTTTATTCAGGGAAATCAATGTATAATTAATGTAAAATTGGTTTTTAAAGATTTTATTAACTGTAAAACTTGTGCAATTTTGCTAATGCAAATGGGAAACTTTGTTTTCAGTTGACAAGCAAAAGTATTAACCCAACAGCAAACGTAAACATCTCAGTTGCATTGTCTGTAAATTTGCAACAAACAAATGAACAGATGTCCTTGATTACAAGCCTAGAGAACATTTTCAACTCAGCCTCATTAAAAAGTGCTTATTTATTAAATAGTTGTTCAATATGGCATTGCCATAATCCACATTCACAATAACCATGAAAAATACTATTTTTTAAAAATGTATAAGAACATAATTAAGTGCATACATTTTTGTCATTCATTTGGCAAAAAGGTTTTGCTGACTATGCATTTTATCTTTGAAATCTAAGATAAGTGCAACTCTGGCTTCACATGTGTATCTTTCATACTTCTCGTTAGACGCTTTTCCACTGAGGGGTCAAACCATTCTCTTTGCTTTATACCGTTCCATTCCGTGCCGATCTGAGCCGGTGCGGATATGGTTTAGTTTTCCACTGTGGGGTTGATAACGGAGCTCTTCAGTCATCGCCACACGATATGCGATGTAAATAGTGACCACGTTATGGAGGCTAATCAGTTTAATTGTATGATTAATTTGTGGTCGCGTTGCTCAAATATCATGTTTAGCAAGCTATGGAGAAACTGGCAGCCAGGCAACAGACAAGTGACCGATCCGTGGCGACGTCACTACTTGCATTCTAGCAGTACGGTTCGGCAAGATTGGATAAATCCGGGCGAAGAATGGTTTGTAATCGTGCCGTGCAATACCAGGCTCAAATGGAAATACAACTGGAACCGTTCCTTACCATTCTGTTCGGCCCGATGGTGGAAAGCGGATATTGTGAGCAGTGCAGTGGTGTAATGGCAATTTACAATAAAATCTTTCATTACAGATTTAGTTTCCAAACAAATCAATCATATGGGTGACCCCTTGAACTTGGTAAAAAGATAATCAGTTAACCATCCTGATTGGAATGTAAAACACAATTCTTATTGTCAATTTTTCATTTATTTTTGCTAATTTTAGTAAACTTTCACATTAGCGTGCACATCCTATGCTGTTATTAATACGGGGATCGGCTGGAAATAGCGACCTCTCCTGGATTGAATTAGTATTAACATTATAATCTGAATGCAATCTTTACATTACTTGCTTTTCAAATGTTTTAAAATTGATCATCCGCAGGGCGTGTTTAGGTTATTGGGGGCCCTAAGCAAATATCCGGGTGGGGGCCCCGCGCCATGTCCGGGGGGTGGGGAGTCTAGTTTTTTTTGTAGTGAGAATACTGTGATTTTTCCCTCCAGCCACATACTGACCGTCCCAGAACAACATCTCATAAGCACCACCGCACTCACTAATGCATATAGTATGCATCTGATCTAGGCTACATGTAATTGAGAGCATTCTGAAAGACTGCTTATGTGTGTTTCAACGTCAATTTATTATAAGCAGCACAAGATTTTAAAAGAATGACATTTAATCTGGAGAGACTGGACTGATTTTCTACTGTTTAGTGTCAATCACATCTAACTCAGCCAGTTAAGATCTACATTTAGCCTTAGATGTTATATGAATATGGTCTCTGGAGCATAGGTTTTATTAGCTGACAATTTTCAATGCAGATTTAAGAGTTAAAGTTGCAACTATTATTAACAATAAGGAAAAAAAATGAGGCTTATCAGTATGTCACAATATCACCCTGTCTGGACTTTGTTTTTCCTGCCAGTCTGTCATCATAGTTATGCATTTTGATTCACAAGCTTGCAGTTCGAGTCAATATCATTATTTTGGATACTGTGTATCAGGTCCAATACATGGTAATTTTACTAATGCTGTATAATATACAAAGATAATCAGTGTAATACATTAATATTGAAGGTTAAAATGAACTGATTTGTATACAAACATAAAATACACTTAATTAAATTTTTATAATAGTAATAATAAGTTGTAATAGGCCTACTAACTTAAAATGATTTCTACTCCAATTCATTTTTTTGAAATAAAACATTAAATGGTGGCAGTCAACTTGATGGATTTATTCAAACATGCATTATATACACTTCTGATGTACGGCACGCTGAACGTGACCGAGTGAAAGGGAACATCTCGGTTACATATTCCTCATTCCCTGATGGAGGGAATGGAGACGTACGTCCCGTCACCACAGTTCATGTACCACCGCTGAGCGCAGGCCACGTGCTCGTCTCCTCAGCAAAAAACAGAGTGTGCTTGCATGCACTTCCGTATTTATACCCACGCTGCGGAGTGGAGTGCGACATGCAAATCTCGAACACCAATGACCACTGGCTCGTTTAGTAGACACTCAAAGATGATAGGGCTCTCATGTGATATCCCAATTCGTCGGTTCACTACTGACGTACGTCTTCATTCCCTCCTTCAGGGAACGAGGGTTACATACGTAACTGAGATGTTTTACAAGTGCTAGAAATGTGGTTTTCAAAAGAGAGATTGCCATCAAAGATCACTTCTACACTTAGTAGCAAATCTACACTTCTCAGTTTCTCCAGATGAAAAGACAAGATAAACTCACATGTGTTTCAACTAGAGTTTTAAAAGAGTTATTTGCTCAAATTCACCAAAATACCAAAGTCTGCAATCAAAAGCAAAACATCTGATTATGAACTCATTTCTCATCAAATTTCCCCAAGACCAAAACTTTCTGGTAACCAAATGATATTTCTCTAAATGAACGATTACATTTACAGGTTACTGTATGTTTGCATTAATGTTCACTCATGGGATTTTGTTTGTAACAACACAAATTATACATGTGATTTACTGGCTTTTGAGTCGAATGAAGATGTTTTTCTTTATTTGATCTGTTCAAGCATCAGTGTGTCTGGTTTGATCTGTCGGTGGATAAACAGCTTCTGCTGGATGTTTGTCATCTCTGTGTGTGTCAGCAGTTTGAGGCTGAAGTGTTTCTTCATTTTCTCTCCTGATAATAAGAAGATCACAATCTTCCACTCCACACAAAACATCTTTACACTGAAATTAAGTGAATCCATCAACAGTCAAATAAGAGTCACAGGTCAGAGGTCAAATATGATTGACAGCTCACAGCACTAAATAACACTCCAGTAGATTCAGATATCTAGTTCAATATTTCACTCTTCTGCTGTTAGTTTTTATTCAAAGATAGTCCTACATTTAAAAAAAAAATGTTGAAATCATGTTCGAGTTCATGAGTTCACCAGCCAATGGTATGAGAGGAGCACAGCTTTTGCTCTAAACCAAACTGACATTACTAACCAATCACAGGTAGAATGGGGCGGGTCTTGGAAAATGTGTGGTTGAGATCCAGCTGCAACCGAGTCCTACTAACTTCGGAGATCGGGGTGAAAAGCACACAAAAAAAAAACCTCACAAGAATTGAAAATGGGCTACTTTCCCTCAGACTGGAGTGAGATCATAGACGTCTCTCGAGGTGTTCAATCAATCAATCAGTGTTTCAACTGTGGAAAGGCGTCAATAAAACAGGTTGTAAAAATGTCACATTTACCTCAGAAAAACAGTTCAATGTCCAAAAACTCATTAGTCAGCTACAAAAATGACTGAATTTTTTTTACATGTACTGTCGTGGCAAATTCGATGTCTCTGTGTCCCTTCAGTTCTGGTCTCGAAGAAAAGCTCACGGAGTCAAAGTTCCAGGTCTCAGAAGTATTTAACTTTATTGTCAAGCAACAAAGTGAGATGCCAGCTCCACATCTGAATCTCTCCAGCCAGGGCACAGGTTTTAAACATTTTTCTTATCTGTTACAGTGTGAGATCCACACCTACAGTTATTTTCCATGATCTCATTTACAGGTGCTCTCCTCCCTTTCTTTTCTTGGAGTCTCCCAAGTACTCCCCAACATTTTTACCACAGTCACTTCACCAATTAAACTGCAGGTGTTGCTTATGCAAAAGATAATTCTCTTTCAACTGCCAACTAGTCTACATCTTTTGACTTTATCTCTCATGGGCCTTCTGCCAATTGATGGTCAACCCTTTTCCCATGGGCCAAATGAAACATTGTATCAAACCAGTCAATACCCCCCGGAGGCGAGAAGCCTTCACATGACACCCTTAACAATGATCTTATTCATTTCACAGCCACCTGTTGTCTGGTGGAAAATTAGCAACAAAAAATGCTTAGTGGCCAAGTTAACTTCTCAGACACATCTGACCCTTATAGTCACATAGGTCAAGAGGCCTCAAAACACTTCTAGCTTTTATAGTAAGCAAACTAATTCTTCAATTGTTTTCTATAGGATGGATAAAATACTCCATCAGTACTGTACCTGATCGGTCCAAAATTAATCAATACTGAATCAAAGGTAATCAAATCGAAATCAAATCGCAAGCGTCTGAATCAAAATCGAATCCAGTTGTGAAATTTGTGTCAATGCCCAGCAATAGTGTCAATAAATGTTTTTTACTTGAAGCAAATGTTTTATTTTTCATTTATTTTCTTGTCACAGTGCACCAGAATGCTTTGTTTACGTGTTAAAATAAATTTTCTCGCCTCAGACCCCCCACAACAATTTAGTTAGTACATGTGACCCTTTTCCACCTATTTTGAGTTTGCAGGTATGGTGTTTGTGAAATAGGCGTGTGCACGTTCACTGCAGAATATGATTTATCAATCACGATCTCCCAACCGCTGGTAAATCTGTGTAAAAAATGAGCTAGTATTTAAAGTTGCGTAACCGCTAGCTGTGTGAGAGAGAGTGTGTTCTTTTTGTGTGTGTGTTATTTTGTTTTCATTCTTTATTTGTGTAAATACTTCATTTTTTATTTGGAAGCAGTAGGTGCGCTCCAAGCGGGACGTGAATCCGGGCCTGTCCGCTTGGGAGTCGGTCGCTCTAACGAGGCTAAAGGCAGCAACCTCCAGCGTCAGTCGCTAAAGCATCTCTTGAGATCAGAGGAGTGAGGTTTACTCGCACTGAAACTACTATCTGGCCTCCATTACATAGGGAGAGGGTGCCATTTTCAGTCCTGTCGTGCAGTCATAGCGCGTCTGGTCTGAAAAGTGTTCTGTTTGTTGTGGTCCTGTGGAAAATAGATTGAATTTGCTGCTTAATATGCCGCCTAAGAAAAATCCAATCCTACCCGATGAGGTGGAGGAGATCAAGAAATCTCTGGACTTCTTGTCGGCGGAGATTTCAACTGTAGCAGCGCAACAGAAGAAAATAATTGATCTGATGGGGGAAATACAAATGTTAAAAAGGCAAAGCTTGGAGAAGGACCGAAAGATCGCTATTCTGGAGACTCGAGTTGCTGACCTCGAGCAATACACCAGAATTAATGATGTGGTTATCAGCGGCCTGAGAACCAAACACCGGAATTATGCTAGGGTGGCTGCAGTCGATGGGCACATTGCTGCCGGAACGAGTGAAGCTTCCGAGGAGGAGAAGGAGTCGCTGGAACAACAGGTGATTTGTTTTTTGGACAGCAAAGGCATCCATGTTGACAGCGGGGACATCGAGGCTTGTCATACCCTGCCGAGCAAAAACAAAACGGCCACTCCATTGGTAATAATCCGGTTCACGAACAGAAAGAAAAAGTCAGCACTCCTCAGACAGGGAAGGAAATTAAAAGGTACCGAAGTTTATATCAACGAACACCTCACCAAGAAAAACGCTGATATCGCCAGGAAAGCACGCATACTCAGAAAACAAAACAAGATCCAAGCAACATGGGCAAGAAATTGTAAAATATTTATTAAACTACATGGGTCGACACCTGAGGCAGCGAAAGTGCTTCATTAGTGATATCACTGAGCTGGATAAGTTTGAAGAAGGAATGAATTTGAGAGCAACATAGGCCTATATAAGGTAACTGAATACAAACTGATCTGAACTTATCAAACACAATGACCATGACAAACTTGGACAGAAACTTATCTGTTAAATATGAACAACTGAACTTGGAAACTTTTAAATATACAGAACATAAACCACAAGATATTGAAAATGATATTGACCCAGATAATAACTTTTACATTGGTACTCACAACCTGTGTGAATTTACACATTTGAGCAGTTTAAAAATTACATAAAAATGGATGGCACAATATCAATTATACATTTTAATAGTAGGAGCCTTATCGCAAACTTTTCAAAAATTAAACAGTGCCTAAAACAAGTGGAAAATAAATTCACAGCAATAGCAATAACAGAAACTTGGCTCACAGAAGAACATCATGATTTGGTTGAGATTGAGGGATACAAACTGTTTATCATCAATAGGAAACAATCAATAGGTGGGGGGGTTGCATTATATATTGACCAAAGATATCAATGTAAAATTATTAATAAAATGTCTTTTGCTTTAGATACAATCATGGAATGCATTACAGTACAAATTGAAATGGAAAAATCTAAAAACATTTTAATTAGTTGCATTTATAGGAAACCGGGATCAAATATTGACATGTTTAATCGAAAAATAACAGAAATATTTAGTAATAGCAATAATAAAAAAATGGTTTTCATTTGCGGAGACTTCAATATTGATTTGCTCAACCCACAAGAACACAACAAAATTACAGAGTTTATTAATTTGATGTATAGTACCGGTTTGTATCCCTCAATCACTCGACCAACCAGAATTACAATAAATAGTGCCACATTAATTGATAACATATTTACCAACGTCATTGACTATAAAGTTGAAAGTGGTCTAATAATAAACGATGTCAGTGACCATCTGCCAGTTTTTGCAAACATACATAGCTATACAAGGACCAGGAAAGACAACAAATATATATAATGACTCGACATAGAACCCAAGAAAACATCAATATATTCAAAGAGGATTTAATGAAACAAGACTGGGGAAAAGTGTATGTAGATAACGTGAATGAAGCCTATGATTCATTTTTGAATGTTGTAATATCACTTTATGAAAAAAACTTTCCTGTAGTAAAGAAAGTAGTAAAACCGAAATCTGATGAAAAACCATGGTTAACTAATGGAATATTAATGCATGTAAGAAGAAAAATATTATATAATGAATTTTTAAGAAGAGGACAAAAGAAGCAGAAAATAAATATAAGATATATAAACAAACTAACCAGAATCATGAGAAGCAATAAAAGAAGTATTATAGTAAACTACTGGAGGACAATAGAATTTAAGAAATACTTGGAAAGTGTTGAATGAAATGATCAAGAATAAAAAAGGTAAAACGGAAGTCAATAATTATTTTCTGACAAAAGATAATATAGAAGTTAAGGATATGACCTTGGCTGCAAATGAATTTAATGATTTTTTTGTTGGAGTTGGTCCAGGTTTGGCTGAGGGGTTTGCAAAGACCGGCAGTATAAATGATGTGTTAAGCAACAATGTAAATATTAACGAATCTATGTTTGTTAAGGAAACTGATGAAAAAGAAATTATAGAGATTGTTAAAACATTTAAGAGTAAAAAGTCAACTGACTGGAATGGTATTGACATGTTTATGATAAAAGTATTATTGGTTGTGTTGTTAAACCTTTAACGCATGTATGTAATCAATCTTTGAAAACTGGAGTTTTTCCAGAAAAAATGAAAATGGCAAAAGTGATACCAATATATAAGGCTGGTGAAAAACATACACTCTCAAACTATAGACCTGTTTCACTGCTCTCCCAATTTTCAAAAATATTAGAAAAATATTTTCTAAAAGGCTCGATAATTTCATTACTAAACATAATATACTGTGATCAGCAATATGGTTTCAGGACTAATAGGACAACCTCACATGCACTTATTCAATTTGTGGAAGAAATAACAACAGCAATAGAACAAAAAAAATGCAGTAGGGATATTCTTGGATCTTAAGAAAGCATTTGATACAGTAGACCACAATTTTTTGATTATGAAATTACACAAATATGGAATTAGGGGGACTGCACTTTCTTGGTTAAATAGCTACTTACATAATCGACAACAATATGTTGAACTGCAAAACCATATTTCAAAGTCAAAGAAAATTACTTGTGGGGTCCCCCAGGGGTCAGTGTTGGGACCATTGTTGTTTAACTTGTATATTAATAATGTATGGGACGTGTCAAAAACACTGAAAACCATTTTTTGCTGATGATACTAATTTAATCTGTTCTGGAGAAAATATGGAACAACTCTTGGATACAGTGGAAAATGAATTACAAAAGCTGAAGAGCTGGTTTGATGCAAATAAACTAACACTGAATTTAAGTAAAACTAAATTTATAATTTTTGGTAATCGAGCTACAATTTTAAACAAAAAGCTTATGATAAATGATATTGAGATAGAAAGAGTAAAAGAATTTAAATTTTTGGGAGTAATAATTGATGAAAAATTATGTTGGAAGCCACATATACATTATATCAAGGCTAAAATATCTAAATCAATTGCTATATTGTATAAAATTAATTATCTATTAATCAACAAACATTGTACATGTTGTATTGTTCCTTCATACTTCCATACATCACTTACTGTTTGGAGGTATGGGGAAACACTTACAAAACTAATACTGAACCAATATTTATCCTTCAAAAGAGAGCCTTAAGAATTGTAAATAAAACTACCTATAGAGCACCAACTACTCCACTGTTTATTAAATTAAAAGCACTAAAATTCAGAGATATGGTTGACTTTAAAACTGCACAAATCATGTATAAAATAAATAATCAACAGCTATCGAATAGTATTCAAGGGTTGTTTCAAATGAGAGAGAGCAAACATCACTTAAGAGGAACATTTGTATTTAAAAAGAAATTTATAAGAACAAATTCTAAATATCACTGCATCTCAACCAAAGGAGTTACTGTATGGAACAGCTGCAGTGAAGAGATAAAATCATGTACAACAATGAGTAACTTTAAAAGATTATTTAAACAGAATATATTAAATGAATATGAAAAGGACTCGAGGTGATAGGAGTGTATACAGGTTCATTGGTTTATATGTTAAGTCTAGTAAAAAAAAAAAAAAAAAAGGGAATGTGTGTGTATGCATCTGTATCTATGTGAATGTATGGGTTTATGTGAATATAAGGTAGGTAGATATATGGTGTATGTAAAGATGTATGTATAAGAGAAGTATCAAATTGTTTTGTATTTAACTAAAGGATAAAAATAGAGAAATGGGGTAGGACTTGAAAAGTTTGTTACGAACTTCTTCCTACTCCTTTTTGAACATGGGAATTTCTATAATATTTTTGGAAGATTGTGTTGAGAAGTATATGATTTAAATTCAGCTGCTATTTTAATTTAATTTTATATATGTATGCATGTTTGTATATATATTTTTTATTTACATGTTCAAATAAACTAATATTACAATTTTCTTTAAACTTGAATTTTGCTTTTGTTCTGATAGACAGGGAGCAAGGTAAGACTTTGTTGTTTATTTGTTTACCTTGTAAAGGTTATTTAATGCTACCCTTGTCAGTTAGAAAGTTTTGTTATGTTGGTCTGGCCCTCTTCTGAAGATTTGCTTCCTGAAGCTGTTATATAATGTCTGTCTAACTTAATAACAACATTTGCATTCAGCCTTTCAGCTGATAAAAATACTTTGTTCTTTAGTCCCTTCCAGAAAACACCATTACATCACAATGTATGTCTTTATTTTACATCTCATTTAAATTAAATATCACTGACCCTAAAGGCAGCAGGCATCATGCAGATAACTATTTTTGAATTAGGTGACCAGATTTCTGAAATGAAAACTGGGGACATTTCCTATTTTAGGTGAACAAAAATCTCATTTGTTATTATCTAGGCCTATTTAAAAAACAGGGACAATACATTTTTTAATGTTTTTGTTTTTAATTGTTGTGGGTTCCTTATAGGCTATTATTACATGAATAATTATGATTTAGTTTTATTATTAGGATTTTTGCTCTGGTTTAAATACAACCAAAAAAACTTTTACACGATTAATAGTAACCACTGTAAAAGCAGTTCAAAACAATACTGTTATAGCCTAACATTTGTGTGACTTTACAAAAACATATTACATTTCAAAAATAAAACATAAATAAGCCTATAAGAAGATAAATATTTAACAAATATGTTTTAACATTATTGAATTTAATATTTTAATTTTCACATGGTGTTTTTAGTTACTGTACAGAAATTAGGCTACAACTGTTTTAACTTTTAACTAATTTTAACTATTATTTTGCATTTTAGACTTATTTTAAGCAAAAAGTATGTGTATTATTTTATTTTTTATGTATTCATATCTGAGTGTACCTTAAGGTAGTTAAGACGTGTGTGTGGAAATTGCTGCGTTATGACTGCGGAATGTTATAAAACATACAAACAGTTTGAATAGTTAGCATGTTACTAACCTTGAAACTGATAACGATGTTTATTTTGATATTTGACGATAATGGCGCTTTGCTCTGGTCCAGATCCAGATTACGTTCCTCATGAAGTAGCGGCGCGCGCGCGACCAAGTGTAGCTGCACAGCCCCCTCTGTTGGAGAACATAATCACTACACAATTGCTCCAGCTGGCTGCTGTATGCTTGTCGGAACAGACCACAGTCTAGGGAACAGACTGATGAAAATGCAGGACATTTTCTCAATAGGCGACGTGCGGGACAAGGAGTTAAAAAGCTGTGCGGTACAACGCAAAGCGGGACTGGTGGTCACCCTAGTTACAGCCTCCTACCCCTAGACAAACTGGGAGGTTTGTAACATGTTTTAGATTGTAGGTCGTCTTGTACACTGTCAAGGACAAAGCTAACCAGCGAAACTTTATATCAAAAGCATCCTAAATGTCACATGTGTTTGCACCATATTGTAGTGAGCAACCTTTCTTGGTATTGCTGTTCTAAACAGCCCACCGTAATCTATAGTCTGAGCGTGTCAAGGACTAATGGCAATGGCAAATATGTTACTAGCTAGTTTCTAGGAAAATCATTTTCAAATGTTTTTTTTTTCTGTGTGTGTTTGTTTTTGCCAAATAACCCAGCGTACGTGACCTCCAAACCACCCCCCACCCCAAAAAAAGTTCAGGCTCAGGATTTTTATTTTTTTTTAACCCATGCGGATGTGTAAGCAAAAACTGAGGATGGGGGAGGATTCACACACAACCAGATAAATATCACAGTTCAGTGTGTTTCAGATCAATCTGAGGTTTTCAGACATTTAAGAGTCACTATCGTGGGCTTTTCAGTGAACCGATGAAGAAAATGTTCCTCTAGTTAGTTTTGCTCTGTTTGTGGCGTCTGGATGGTGAGTTTTAAATGTGTTTTTATGGCTTCAGTTGTGTCTGTTCTGGTACCATTTGATAAATTACTGGTTAAATTAGTTAGAGAAGATGAACATTCACTGTTAGTGTCAGCGACGGTGGCTGTAGTGAAGCGCACGACTCAGGAAATAACTCAAATGGTTTTAGTGTGACATTAAACATTAAAAGTGTCTTTTTAGTTATTGATCCATATATAAATCTATTTCTCTTTTCATTCATCATCTTTTGTCTTTGTGCTGCTGCAGAATATTATTCACGTCACATTTAAATGATTCAAAGTATTTCAGTGAAGCTTCATCAAACCAACATCAAGTGATTTTAAAGCTTTAATCTGTGAAAAACTCTGTCTTCAGGAGTGTTTGGTGATGAAAGACTGAAGAGAGTGTTTGAGGGAGATTCAGTCACTCTAACCCTGATCCTACTGAAATGAAGGATGATGATGTGATTCAGTGGTGCTTTGGATTTGAAAAACACTTTAATAGCTGAAAACAATAAACGGGTCGACAGATTCACTGTATATGATGATGGTATTTATGGGATGTTCAGAGACAGACTGAAGCTGGACAATCAAACTGGATCTCTGACCATCACAAACATCAGAGCTGAACATCATGGACGATATTTTCTATACATCAAATTTTGGATTGAACATTTCTATCTCGATGTCAGAGGTGAGTTAAATATCATTTTCACATATTTTGTATTTCAGATAGGACCACTTTGGCAAATTACTTTGATTTTATTGACACAAGTTATCTTTGGCAGTATGGTTCCTTATGGGGGTTCTTGCTCCGAAATTAATTGAACATACAAGAGCTTTAACATTAACCCCCCATGGAACCATCGGCTTGGGAATACATAGACAATTAAGACACTTTAGTAATGTCTTTAAAAGCGAACAGTGGTAATCGTGCAGATGTGGCAGTGGGACGTATATACTGTAGCTTGGTTATGAGGATGAGTGTCTCTCAGGGGGGAGGTCCATGCCAGCTAGGACTTGAAAGACTTAGTGATCTGAAACAAAAGAAGACGATGACCAGAAGGTGCACAGTAATATGCTCATGCTTATAGTGGGGAGGGAGGGAGGGTTGCGAGCGGTTTGACATTACTTACCGAGAAGTAATGCCACGTATATATCCCTGGTCTAATAGGAGAATGATAGTGATTGGAGCGATTTGACAGCTGCATCAGCTGGTCACAGCACTATGCCTATGTGGCCTGACTGAACTAACGCTGAGCTCAATTTTAATCAGCATTAATTTAAACTCAATTTTGCTTCTGTTGTTTAATGATGATATTCATTTCAAATTTAAGCTTTCAAACCATTTACTTCTGTAAATGAGTGTCTTAATCTGTGTTGAACCTGTTTCTGTTTGTCCTCCATGTTAGTGGTTGATGATACAGCTGAAATATCAGTGAAGGAGGGAGATTCAGTCACTCTAAACTCTGATCTTACTGAAATGAAGGATGATGATGTGATTCAGTGGAGGTTTGAACACACTTTAATAGCTGAAATCAATGTAACGGCCGACAGATTCGCTGTAAATGATGATGTTCTTGATGGGAGATTCAGAGACAGACTGAAACTGGACAATCAAACTGGATCTCTGACCATCACAAACATTACAACTGAACATGATGGAGTTTATACACTACTGACCAACTATAAGAGAGTTCAATTCTTTCCCCTTCTCTATGGTAAATTAAATATCAGTTTCACGTTTTATATTTTAATCGGTACAAAGATTCAATTATTAATCCAAACTCCATTTTGCTTCTGTTGTTTAATGATGATATTCATTTGATAAATTAAGTTTCAATCCATTTACTTTCATAAATGAGTGTCTTAATCTGTGTTGAACCTGTTTCTGTTTGTTCTCCATGTGTGTTTGATGATACAGTAGAAATATCAGTGATGGAGGGAGATTCAGTCACTCTAAACTCTCGTCTTACTGAAATAAAGGATGATTGGATTTGGTGGAGGTTTAAAAACACTTTCATAGCTAAAATCAATAAACGGGACATCAGAATCACTGTACGTGATGATTATGATCTTTATTGGAGATTCGGAGACAGACTGAAGCTGGACAAACAAACTGGATCTCTGACCATCACAAACATTACAATGAAACACGCTGGAGAATATCGACTACAGATCAACCTTTTCAAGTCTTCTTTTATTCATCTCATTGTCTACAGTGAGTTAAATATCAGTTTCACATGTTTTAGATCTAAAGAAGTATCTTATCATGACTAATGAGTTCAAATGACTAATTCTCTCACTTTCACATGAACAGCAGGTTTATATTTAACTTTCTATTCAATAGTTTTAAATGCTCTACTTTTGATCATCTTGGTTCCTCTGGATGTTTCTTGAATCTCTTCATTCATCCTCATTTCTCTTTATTCTCTCATGTTTTCAGCTCGTCTGCCTGTTCCTGTCATCAGCAGTAACTCTTCTCAGTGTTCATCATCATCATCATCATCATGTTCATTGGTGTGTTCAGTGGTGAATGTGAGTCATGTGACTCTCTCCTGGTACAAAGGAAACAGTTCATTGTCCAGCATCAGTGCGTCTGATCTCAGCATCAGTCTCTCTCTACCTCTGGAGGTGGAATATCAGGATAAAAACACCTACAGCTGTGTGCTGAACAATCCCATCAGCCACCAGACTCAACATCTGGACATCACTCAACTCTGTCACACATGTTCAGGTACGGCAGCGCTGATGATATTAGCACATATTCACACATCAGGTACATGATTGATGATGACTGATTCAGCATTGATTGATTGATTCATTTATGGCTTTACATGTTCATCTTTTTCAGGAAGTGCTTAAATCTGAAGCAGAACGCTGAACTTTAAAGATTCTTCAAGTGTGTTTTTGTCATAATAAATACTGATGATTATTTGAGCTTCTCTTTCAGTGTCAGATTTGTAAAACTCTTATTTGTAAGGCTTTATTGTTCATATTTCTCTCAGAGACACACAGATCTCACTTTTACTACTACTGCTGTATATTTGTCATGTGTATTTTACACTGTTGTTGAGGATCAAATTAAAATAGCATCTTTTTAATGTGTCTGACGGAGTTGACACAAATTCAGTTCTGAAGTGAATAAATGTACATTTTTAGAAGAAAACATTTTCAGAAAAACCTGTTCCCTTACATGTTCATTAGCTGAGACCTTTGTCTACAAATATATCAGTTTATAATAATGTGTTATTAAATAATAAAAACGTCTCAGTTACGTATGTAACCCTCGTTCCCTGAAGGAGGGAACGGAGATGTACGTCAGTAGTGACCGACAAATTGGGATATTGCCAGAGAGAGCCCTATCGGCTTTGAGTGAAACTAAACAAGCCCATGGAATTGCGATATTTGCATATCGTGCAGTGCCCCCGCTAGGTGGTATAAATAGGGAAGCAGATGCAATTGCACTCTGTTTTTCGCTGAGGAGACAACCTTGAGTCTACACTGCAGCGAGGGCACAGGAACTGCAGCGATGGGACGTACGTCTCTGTTCCCTCCTTCAGGGAACGAGGGTTACATACGTAACTGAGATGTTCCCTTTCAGTCGGTCACGTTCGACGTACGTCAGTAGTGACCGACAAATTGGGATCCCAAATAAAGCACCATAGTTACTGACCCCTTCCAGCGCCCAGCATAAGCTCCAGCCACCTGGCGCACATGGGGGCGGAGAAGGGGGCGAGCTTACACTGAGAGAGTCTACTGCTATTCCGCAAGACCCACTACAGTAAGACTTAGACAACACTGGGGAAGCAAACCCGTAGGGGATGCTGCGGAGGCCACAGCCTACCCTGCAGGGGAGGAATTTACGTGGAAATACACATATGGACTGGATGTGGGCAGTACGCATATGGAGTCCCTGGGATGGCTCCAGCCTAGAGATAGGGGGAGACTCATCTGACAGGTGACTTCAGAGCTGGCTCTGCTAAGGGCAAGACACGGGCTCACCGTGGGGAGTTTGACCGTGAACAATACACACTGACATGGAGGGGGTCACGGCATATGGCACCCAGCCAAACATCAACGTCTGTGACAGACGTTTGGCCTGGCATCAGGCACTCTGCAAAGTCCGAGCCGCAAGGGGAGGCAGAGGAACTTGACAGGGTTCACCAAGCGGGGAACTCTACTGGAGTAAATGGATGCATGTATCAAGCCCAGGGGGCGGGAATGGCATTGCAAGCCGACACTAGAACAGTTCTTCGCATTTACAGGCTACTGGAAGCGAGTACACAGGAAGATACCGGTTCCACACAAAGGCTATAGAATCTAGCGAACGTGTTGGGTGTCGCCCAGCCCGCAGCTCTACAGATATCTGTCAGCGAGGTGCCGTGCACCAGCGCCCAGGAAGAGGCAACTCCTCTGGTGGAGTGAGCTCTCAGCCCAAGCGGGCAAGGCACGCCTTGGGACTGATAAGCCAAGGCGATGGCGTCCACTATCCAGTGGGCCATCCTCTGCTTGAAGACAGCCTTTCCCTTCTGCTGGCCTCTGTAACAGACAAAGAGCTGATCTGAGGTCCTACAGCTTCGCGTTCTATCCACATACAGGCGCAGAGCGTGGACGAGACAGAGCAAAGCCCAAGGCTGGGTCACTACCTGATCTCTGAAGGGAGTGGTAGGAACCTTGGGCACATATCCAGGCTGGGATCTCAGGATAACGTGAGAGTCACCGGGCCCGAATTCCAGGTACGATTCATCGACCTAAAATACGTGCAGTTCCCATAACCTCTTCACCGAGGCCATTGCAACCAAGTCTTAAGGGACAGTGCTTTTAACTCCACTGACTGCAAAGGCATGTAAGTACCAGGGAAAGATCCCAAGAGGGTATAGAGGAAGGGCGAGGCGGATTTAGTCTCCTCGCCCCCTCAGGAAACTGAGGATCAGATCATGCTTCCCCAACGACTTACCATCAACTGCATCGTGATGTGCGGCAATGGCGGCAACGGCGGCAACATACACCTTGAGGGTGGAGGGAGACAGCCTTCGCTCCAAGCCCTCTTGCAGGAAGGAAAGCACAGATCTGATCGAACATGATCGGGGGTCCTCACGGTGAGAGAAACACTATTTGACGAACAGGTTCCACTTCAACGCATAGAGGTTCCTTGTGGAAGGAGCTCTAGCGGAAGTGTCTACAACCACCTGGGGGAGATCACTTAGAACTTAGGTGCCAGAGGGTGCCCCATCTCTGAGTCAAAAGGTCCTTCCTCAGAGGAATGGGCCAAGGAGGTGCTGTCGCGAGGAGCGTCAGATCCGAAAACCAGGTCCGAGTGGGCCAATATGGAGCCACTAGCAAGACCTGCTCCTCGTCCTCCCTGACTTTGCACAGGAGCTGTGCGAGAAGGCTCACTGGAGAAAACGCATATTTGCGTAGGCCTTGGGGCCAGCTGTGTGCCAGAGCATCCGTGCTGAGCGTGCCCTCGGTCAGGGAATAGAACAACTGGCAGTGGGCAGTGTCCAGGGAGGCAAACAGATCTATCTGTGTGGCCCCGAAGCGCTGACAAATCAGCTGGACCACCTAGGGATGGAGTCTCCATCAGGCGAGTCTGATGGAGACTGATGGTACCAATGAGCCAGCGGGACAGGCTGGGAAGCGATATCCAGGCTTCCAGACACCGAGCCAGTGGGACCAAAGGCACCACAGACATATACCGGGCGTGGGCCAGCAAAGCAGAGTGCTGGAACCCGACTCAGACGGCATAGAGGCCCGAAGTGGGGTCGGACTCTATGAGGTGGCAGTGTGTATGGGAGATGGCCTTGACCATCACACTGGGACCTGCCGGCGAAGTGAGAGGGGGCTGAGAGTGGCGAGGCGGGGCCTCGCGCACTGACAGCCGCACCCTCTTGGGACCTGGAGGATTGAGAAACAGCTCTTTTTGTGAGAAAGTGGGTACCGCTGGACTCTGGAGACAAGACAAGACACAAATTCCCCCCGGCCCTCCTCCAGGGGTGGAAGAGATGCGGGCATCGTCTCCCAAAGAGCTGAATCCCTCTCCTCCAGGTCGCCCATCTCAGGACCGCTTCTTCGTTCTCTTGCCACCTGGCTTGGCTGGGTTCTGAGCGGGCTGGGTGCCGCGTCTGTGACCGACTCCCTGCTGTCTGGCGGGTGTAGGCTGCTGCTTTGTAAAGAATGTTTTATACATAATAAAATGTAAAAGTAAGTCAAGTATTTGTGGTCTGTTGGACCCACATTTGAACTTTCCTTCATTAAAAACATGGTTCCTTTCATGAGATTTTGTCACACTTTAGGAATCTGAAAATCAGGAAATTTCCACCACCACACAGAAACTAAGGCCTGGTACTAGAGCACAAATGACATTTGGAAACAACATGCACACAAATAACTGCAACAGAGAGCATCTGGAATTATTATTGCAGGGGTGAGCAAAGGCCAAAACAACAAACAAACACCACACAAACTCCTAACAGAAAAACCTAAATTCCCTAACAAAAGAAATTACCCCTATCTAATGAAAAACAGGAGAAAATAGTATTTACAAAAGAAATAGCACTCGCCCCCTACAGCTCCCAGATGTTACAATACAAAAATAAACAAAAAGGAAATGGGATTGACAACAACTTATCAACTCAAACCCCAAAATAACACTGCACACAACAGGTAAGCTAACAGCAACAACACACTGCAGCAAACACACAATAGCACATGTGCGAACAAACAACAGGAAATCACAAATTGAGCAGAGCTCCCTCTTCAGGCCTTCCAGATCCTTTTATAGCTGCTCCCTGGTCCCATTCACACCAATCAGATCCAGAGATCACTTTGGTAGAATCCAATCCTGTGAAAGAAAGGACAGGATAAGAGAGAGAGAGAGAGACAGGACCAGCAAAACAACACATATACACAATACGTCTCAGGATGTAACAGTTTCATTTAAACTGTGTTCTTAAAGCCATCTCAGATATTTACATAAAAATAATGTGTATTTATAATGCAATGGTAATCAACATAGCCTTTATCACAGTATACTATAAAAGTATATAATTACAGTCTCATTCTGTTACTAGAAGCTACATCAGATCACAGAAGGTTTTCCAACACTCGACTGACGTTAAAAAAGCGAGTTTAGAGGAAAACCATGATTTTAATCATATAAACTGTTGTGTTTTGATGTTGTGCTACACTAAAATATGCACCTGTTATCAGGAGCTATTATATTTCCCTATATGTGAGCTGTATCTATATCAAACTTTGTGGTGATCGCATGAAGAAAGCCTTTTTGTTTATCCATTGGCGCCCCCTGATGGGCATTTTTAAATCGTTTTTCACGTGGAGTAACTCATGATTGGCTTATTAGTTTATGTTGATCTTGGACTCATTTCAATCGGGAGAATCCACTGTAAATAATGATGTGCCATTTTCTACAATCTGCATGGGGTGCCTGTTTCATGAAGTTAAAAGTGGAAATGCCAAGTGATAGCTACATTTTAGTTTTAGTTAGCATCTGTGCACCTGTGGGGTTTTATGTGTCGTAATTGCGTGAACAATATTTTGTGATCAGTTTATTGGATTATGCCAGTGTTGGACTCATTTTAATCTGCTGTAAATAATGTTGTCCAATTTTCCACAATCAGAGCATTGTGACTTGATGTTGCGAGCGAAAACGTGACATAACTGCTGCATCGGTTTATTATTTACATCTGGGTCTTGCGGAGCTTCACGTACAAAAACTCGCTCAAGTTTAGTCAAAGCCCAAAACAATTATACTTGTTGTATTCTACTCCGTGAGACATTTCAAATGACATATAACACATTATTATCTGAGCTGTATGATGCTTTTGACACATTGGAGTACATAGTAAGAAAGTTTTTTTTTATTATTATAATTTTTCAGCAATAACTCTGGAGTACTTAGCAGTTAATCAAATTGGCTACATTCATTGTCAAGTTCAGACTCTAAGCTTTCAAATGACACCTATTTTGGGATGATCTAGAATTTTGAAAAATATGATTATTAATTTTTTTATAGCTAAGTGGTGCCCGGGGGGTACACTCCATTTTAGAGTGATGACTCAGCACTCGTTAAGAGTTGAACAAAATGGTTTCTGAACTTTAAAAAACTGATACCTATTTTGTTTATTCCTAACAGTGGTTGCTTAGTAATTTGATTATGAATTTTTTTGGGGGTGGTGTCCATCAGCAGGACACTTCGGGCTTAAGGGGTTAAAGAAGGACATTTGATACAAAGTCAAAGAAGGACAGAGAGCGCCAGCCCTGCAGGAGAAATGAGGGATTGTGAAAACATCACGACTTCCTGAATACCATCACGATTGAAAACAACAGTGCAATAAACAAGTAGTTTATGTTAAAAGTGCAATATGTAAGAATTTTGCAGTAAAATACAGTAGCCCCTCACTGCAGAACACTTGAGATCCAGGGGGCAGAGTTGGGTAGGTTAAGGTATATGTAATGTGGGAGGAGTTGGATCTAGAACCAGGGGGTGGAGATGGGTAGGTTTAGAGCCAGGGATGGAGATGGGTAGGATTAGGGATATGTAAAGTGGGAGGAGTTGGATCTAGATTCAACCCCGCCCCTTAGATCTTGTGTTCTGCAGTGAGGACCATCTTGTAAAATATCCAAAAACCACTAGGCCAGTGTTATATATTTTGTTCACTTGAGTACTTACAATATCCCAAATGTTTCCAACTATTTGTAAATCGTGCGAAAATTGCAATTTTAACCAAGGCTCCGGGACGTGTGAGGAGTCGCCTGTCAGTGGCGTCATACCCGCGTTACCCTCGGTTTCCGGTTTTATTTTGTAGAAACCATGGAAACACCAAAGACGCTTTAATAATTGCATGTTTTAATAGGCAAGGGAACAACTGTTTTGATATATTTATAGACAGAAAACTAATTGTTGTTATATAGCTCAAAAACGTTTAGTCTTATTGTTTAAATCTAATTTTCTTGATTTTTTGCGAGTACCATGCTTTACCATGCCTCAGAGAAAAACACTTTTTGTCAAATAGAGTAACAGTAATACAGAATTTTTCTCCATCATACGTTTTAAAATTAATTGCATGCCATTTATCACCACAAGCCATCCAGCATTAATATGATATTGTAAAATTGATCTATCTTACTGCAGTGTGTAACAGTGTCTCACAGCAGCCGCCGAGCGAATGCACAGAGTAACGTTATAACATCATTTTCAACACTCTCAAATGTATCTAATATGATAACAGAGCTGTGTTACCTCATACTCATGACCGGAAAAGCAGAAGCAGTGTCCCAAGATTCCGCGCTCAAACTTGGCGTCATCAAGCTATGATTTTGTTTTGAATAGGCCTCTAGGGGACAGAAAATCCTACATATTGCACCTTTAAGTCTTTAAGTCATGTTATTCGCACTATTGACTTCAGCAGTGAAAATAGTTTCATACGAATATCACAGCAGAATCATAGCGTTTCTCACTCACAGCAACACTCAGCCATGTTTTTGATTCAATGCTTTGAACGAATCGGATGAGTCAATGATTCAATGACCCCATTCATAAACAACTGCCTCATTCTTGAACATTTCTAATTTGTATTTTCAAAAAAATATTCAAAACAATCTCATAACTTTATTTAATGCAGTTTTTTTATTGTAAATTTGATTAGTAACAGCCCTATATTGTCTTATTCGAACTGATTTATTGATCAAATTTAAGAATTTAAAATTAATCATACATTTAATAAGATTAGGGGGGAAACGCCCCTTTATAAAGGTAACAAAAAAAAAAAAAATGCCTTCGGGGTAAATATCACAAATATGTGGATTTAAATATATCAAAGCTGCAATATTCTGAATATTGCTTCAGAATAAATTATATTTACACCACAAATAAATAAATAAAATAAAAATCCTGTTTTATCCAGACAAGCAACTTTTTTGCGTGGGTGTGCACTAGGGGGCGCCAGAGAGTGAATGGTTGTGGAGAGTGCTCCGTGATAAAAGTATATTGTATTAATTGTATAACCATCTTATGGACTAAAATTGTGTTTATATGAATATTGTATGAATTGTGTTCATGCTACATTTGTGGTAACATCAAGTTCACCTCACTATAGAACGTGCACGAGGGTGAATTGCGAATCTGATCACCCGTTTAATGCTGTCAACAGAATAAAAGCCCGTCTTCAAGCGCGAATTGGTGTCCATTCTGAGTTTTACACAACACAACGCAGAGACAACCCCGTTACAATGCTGCCTTCATCATCTGTGCTGATCTGCGTCTCGAGCAGATGATGTCACTCGGAGGGAGGCGTGGCCAGGCCCACTGAACACGCCCCAGTTTCTTGACTCCACCCACATCAAAACAGTCCCATGAAGTGAAACGCACAGAAAAGTGCAACACGAAGGGAAAACGGTATCATGAGCTCATGCTTGAATGAAACGCAGAATAAAAGGAGTGTTGCAAATGAATCAGTAGGTGTGATCATGGAAAATATCTGTTGCAGAGATAAAATACAATCAAAGTTCATTAGTTTTACAGCTGTCATTGATTTTTGCAATTCTGTTTGCAAAACTTTTTTCTCTCAATACGTTTTTCTTTAGCGATTCCTTATTTTTCTTTTGCAAAACTATATGGCATGATTTTGACTCCATAGTTACAGGTCACTAAATTGTCTGCAAAATTAAATCCATAGAATATAATACTGATATTTTGACGTTTTTGAGAAATTTGCTATGGTGATATACAGGTGCTGGTCATATAATTAGAATATCGTGAAAAAGTTCATTTTTTTATTGTAAATTATTTTTAAAAATGAAACTTTCATATATTCTAGATTCCCTACATGTAAAGTAAAACATTTCAAAAGTTTTTTTTTTTTTAAATTTTGATGATTAGAGCGTACAGCTCATGAAAGTCCAAAATCCAGCATCTCAAAATATTAGAATATTTCCTAAGATCAATCAAAAAATGGATTTTCAAAACAGAAAAGTTCAAGTTCTTTAAAGTATGTTCATTTGTACACTCAATACTTGGTCAGCAGCACATTTTACAGCAAATGACTTGCTCCTAGCACAAATTACAGCATCAGTGAAGTGTGGCATGGAAGTGATCAGCCTGTGGCACTGCTGAGGCACTATTGAGCCTTCAGATCATCTGTATATTGTTGGATCGACTGTTTCTCATCTTTCTCTTGAAAATATCCCATAGATTCAGGGGTCAGGCATGTTGGCTGGCCAATAAAGCACCGTAATATCATGGTCAGCAAACCACTTGGAAGTGGTTTTTGCACTGTGGGCAGGTGCTAAAGTCCTGCTGGAAAAGGATCAGCATCTCCATAAAGCTTGTCAGCAGATGGAAGCATAAAAGTGCTCAAAAATCTCCTGGAAGATGGCTGCATTGACTTTGCACTTGATAAAACACAATGGACCAACACCTGCAGATGTCACGGCCCCCCAAATCATCACTAACTTCAGAAACTTCCCACTAGACTTCAAGCAGCTTGGATTCTGTGCCTCTCCAGTCTTCCTTCAGACTCTGGGACCATGATTTCAACATGAAATGCAAAATTTACTTTTATCTGAAAAGAGGACTTTCGACCACTGTTTACTGTCCAGTTCTTTTTCTCCTTAGCCCAGGTAAGATGCTTCTGACGTTGTTTCTGTTTCAGAAGTGGCTTGGTAGTCCTTTTCCTGAAGATGTCTGAGTGTGGTGACTCTTGATGCGCTGACTCCGGCTTCATTTGACTCATTGTGAAGCTCCCCAAGTGTCTGAATCGGCTTTACTTGACAGTATTCTCAAGCTTGTGGTCATCCCTGTTGCTTGTGCACCTTTGCCTACCCAATTTCTTCCTTCTAGTCAACTTTGCATTTAATATGCTTTGATACATCACTCTGTAAACAGCCACCACATTCAGTAATGACCGTCTGTGACTTACTCTCTTTGTGGAGGGTGTCAATGATTGTCTCCTGGACCATTGCCAAGTCAGCAGTCTTCCCCATTAGTGTGGTTTCAAAGAACAAGAGATACCCGGAATTTATACTGTAGGGATGGTCATTTAATGAAACTCAAATGTAAATATTCTAATATTTTGAGATACTGGATTTTGGACTTTCATTAGCTGTATGCTCTAATCAACAAATTTAAAAAAAATAAATAAAAAAAAACTTTTGAAATGTTTTACTTTACATGTAGGGAATCTAGTATAAATGAAAGTTTCATTTTTTAAAATAATTTACAATAAAAAAAATGAACTTTTTCACGATATTCTAATTATATGACCAGCACCTGTATTTAGTCTCCACGTTTTACATATTTAGGGAATGAAGATCTGACCCTGATCTAGTTTTGTCATTTTATATATATTTCAACACAAGTAGCCTAAAACGTGCACAAAACGTGACCACATGAACTAAGATATATTCTCACTTTCCATAAAAGCATCTGCAAATGATGCAGCTAATAGTTCAACTCCTCTCATGATCCTGTAAGTCCCGTAAACAGTAAGAGACACAACAATAAAGCTGTTTACATGGATCAAACCCTGAAGGAACACCACCAGACGTTCATCTTAAGACAGAATTAGAAACACTTCAACAAAAACACTTCACTTCTGGAACGTCTCACCTCAGATTTCCAGTTTACAAAAGCAGAAATCATGTTTGCAGACAGAGAAAGTTATTTTCTGTAGTAACAGACATGAGGTACACAGAGCTTCAGATGTTTCCATCCCAAACGTTCCTTAAATTCCTTTTTGATATATTTCTCATCTTGATATTTTTGCTGATTTTACTCAGTGTATTATTGATGAATAAACACTGAAAGAGTGACACAAAACAAGTTTCATGGCCTTTTTTTTTATTTGAGTAAGAAAATCTGAAGTGCCCGCAACAAACCCACCAAAGAGCTGCCAGCCCCAAAGTCTCACAAGTATTTACATCACAAAAGCGGTTTGATTCTGTATTTCTTTCAGTCCTCCAGATACTGTACGATCCACAGCCGAAGGTAAAGGGCGACTCTTTTGGGCTCGTTTCATCTCGCCACGGTTTTAAATATTTAAAATATTTACAGTCCGGCAAACCAGAAACTCCATGATCCTGTCGGTTTGCTGCGGGTGATCGGAGACGATCTCAATGTTCAATCCTCTACGGGACCACATGACTGGTTAAAAACACATTTATGTTACAATAATTTCTATGATTCGTTCTTCAAAAAATAGACTCAAAATCAACAAATGAAGAAAACGTCACGCGTCGCTCAAGACAGTTGTGATTTTTTTCTTTTCGCCCAATGAAGCATTTCCATGAACAAATGAAATTGATCAATAAATACAAACACTGCAGAGACATGAAGTCAGACTGTACAGAAACGCAGAAGAGCATCCGTGGCCCACAGACACGAGGAGAGATCCGTGGAGGAGACAGGTGAATCACACAGAGGTGATGACAATCATGAGGTGCGGAGAGATGCTGGAGATCTGGCTGAGGAGGTCCGGAGCGAGGCGCGACAGGTGGCTCTCGGAAAACTCGCACGGTGGGAAGATCTGCAGCACATAGGCAGGCTGGACATGGAGGAAAAACATCGTTTTAATTGACCAGACAAAACCTGAGAATAAGTGCACTGGTACAGGAAAGGCACCTACCTGATTGGAGCCGGGATTGGGGACGTTGATGATTCCAGCCGCCAGTTTGGCCTGCAGGTAATTGATGAAGGCAGATTTGAGCGCCTGCGTTTGGTTCAACACGTCGTCCTGGTTGACGCCACACGGCATGGCCAACAGGAGGCAGAAGTCACTCTCCCCCTGACAACACGGAACATAAAACGCCATATAGTGATAGTCTTCTCCAACGTTCAATCAGCAGCAGCACAAACTAGTTGAATGTGTTGATTTTAAAGAGCACCCATCTTTCTTTAGTGTGTAATGTTGCTGTTTGAGCATGAAAAAGGTATGCAGAATAAAGGGGCGGGGCCTGGTTGAGTTAGCTAGTAGTGTGTTGAAACTAGCAATTATGGTAAGGGGTGGAACATTTCTCAAACACCAATCACAACACACTGCTCCAGCCAATTATGTAAACTAATAACCAATAGGGTGAACACACCTTCATGGTAAGTGAAAAATTTGTTTGCATTACTCAAATTAAGTTTGCATTTGCATCAAAAGTACAACACACATTTGATATTAAACATTTTTTTCTAGAACTGATAGCCCTCTGGATACTGGAAAATTAATAGATTTTAATAAGCTACAACTAGAGCCTTTGTCCTCAGCTTTACCAACAGGCGATGCACCAAAATAGAGACTCTTGGTGGAAAACTGAATATTCCACAGTCACGTACCGTCATTCTGCGAGCGACTCCCTCCAACTGCTGCGCCTCCAGCCTCATTCTCTGTACGATGCGGAGAATCCCTCCACTCTCGGAGAGGCAAAGACCGCAGGCCAAGAGCTTTGTTTCCACATAAGAAATGCAGCTGAACCGCTGCTGTATCATTCTTCAGTGCCAGTAGGCCTTGCCACACAATAGGGTATTTCTGTATGACAACAATAGAGTTTATAAAACAATATAAATCAATCTTAAGAGTCTGGTCTACATTTGCATCTAACCCACTACATATACATGGCTGAAAATGAAGACAAAGTTTTATGTCTGTTAGTGGAACGTGTTAATTTGATGAACTAAACCTGCTAGAACACTTGACTTGATATTTTCTAATATATGATGATATTAAGAGGCCAAATACTTTCCCCGGTCACTGTACAGAGCTCAACAATAAGGAGTGTTTCAAAAGAACTTTGTGTAAAGACGAAGCCTGCTGTATGCAGGTATGACAGACTCACCGTCAGAAGCTGCACCATATTCACCGGCTGATGTCCAACCAACTCCACTTTAGCTTCAGCTTGTGGCTGACTTGACTCTGGCTCTTGAGCTCCCTTTATTTCAAATAAAAGGGACAAAATGTTATTGGCATAGCTCTAAAAGCTAGTGAACATTTAAAAATGGATGCATATGCAAACTTGCCTGTGATGGTGGGATGCTATGGGTGGACTGGTTAATCCCCATTGGAGAATTATCAGCAAACTGAGCGTGGGTGGGCCGTAGGTTTGTATACATGGCTGAATATTCAGGGAAGGTTCCAGCTCCTGGTGTCATCAGCTGAACTCTCTGAGGAGAAGCCATGGGAGGCATTGCACTACGGATTGCCATCATTCCCTCCTTACTGGGAGGTGTCTGTGCCCTCCTAAGCTCTGATGTTTTCGAGGGGTCCTTCTCAGATACTCCCTTTGCTAACAAGTGTGGCCGAGGGGAAAGAGATGCCGCCATGCTGGTAGGAGTTGAAGAGGGTGGTATGTTCTCAGGGACATGCACCTGGTGTAATTCTGCAGTGGGACGATCGCTTTGCTGGTGGTGAATGAGTACTCGCATGTCTCTTGGTGACATGTTGAATCGTTCGATTGGTAAACCACTGGGGAGAGCTCCACGATATTCTGCTGGTATGGATTCTGGTTTCAGTTGAGCAGCTGGTGGTCTTCCAAGAGATGTATGGAAACGCCTTGCCTCTTCTTCCCCCCCATCATGGCTTCTTGCATTGGCTGTGTTAACTTTGAGGACCATTTCCCTGTTCCCCACAGCTTGGGGAGATGTGGGTCGCTGCTGGCCAGGTGGCCAAGAGGAAGTGAGGCTTTCAGAGTGAATGCCATAGTTCATCATAGAGAGAGGAGGAGTGTTCACTCTTACCTCACCCTGAGTGAGGTGCCCTATTGGGCCAACACGGTGCGGTGACATTCTTCCAATACCACTGTGAGCATTGTGTGGGGGCATGATCACAGACTGTCAGAGTGGTGGACAGTGGAAACATATGGGGACAGAGGGGGTAACCAGGGGGAAGACCATAGACACACCTTTTGGAGATGAAGAGCCTATAGGAGACGACACTTTGGCAAAAGGAGAATGAGGGTGTCCAGATTTCCTGGGAGATCGCGGCTCCTGCTTAGGTTGAATAAGTGACGGAGTTCGATCTGTCGATGTGCCAGCTATGAACCCAACATGATTGCTTGCTGCTGGGGGAAGATGTGGACTTATAGCAGGACTAATAGTTGGGACCCAGGCAGGTTTCACGCCATCCACGCTGAGGGACTCTGACCCATCTCCCTTCTTGGGGTGCTTCATCACTGTATGATGGTAACTCATGACCTGTGATGGGCCAGGCGTTTGTTGCAATATTTTAACAACTCCACTTTGAACTGGAGTGTAAGAGGATTCTAATTTGTCCAGTGCAGACTCTTGTTTAATTGTGGAGACATTTAGTTGTGGTTTCATTGAATGCCCATGATCTGAAGGAAGTGAGCATTTCGAAGATGGTGGCTGAGGCACTGTAAAGTTCCTGCTTGATCTGGGGCATGGACACCAGCTGCTGTGACTCTATGTCCACAGCACTGGCAGGTGGGATCTGGCTGATTTTGGCACTTATGCGATGTGGCCCCTCCATTTTCTGGCCAGAATGACTCAGCACCACTACACCTTCTGACGTCTGAACTCTCAGTCCTGTGCTTGAACCTGTACTCAGCGATGTACTCTCCACAATATAACGACCAGCATTTCCACCTTCCTCACCGACTGGTGGACCATGGTAAGTACTGCTTTCCTCCAAGCTTGGCTGGTAAATCTGTTTTGGAGGTTGTTTGTCGAGAAAGGGATTTCCAATGGGAACATTGGCTTATCCTCTGAGTCAGGGGGATTGCAAACTCGACTGATGACAGAGGTAGGAGTGGAAGCAATAACCGAAATAACGGACTTCTCACTGAAGATCTGCTTTGTTTCGGGGATGGTATAGAAGCAGGTTGTCGAACTACAGGTTGGGCTGAAACGGAGGGTTGCCTGTTATCTTGATGAGCACTTTTGCTGGTTACCACATCTGGTGTAATGTCACTTTCCCTTACAGAATGAGGATGCATATTCCCAGATGTAGCACCAATGTCCAACACTGGGCCAGTTCTAGGCTTTGTGAGGATTTTACGCAAATCACCCGAGTTGGCATCATGAACAGGGGTATCTGAGGGTAATGTCGGGCTCTCTACAGAGGTCTGTGGAGGGGAGAGGACCCCAGCTTCTTTTGGCTGATTGAAGCGCTCTGTTGGGGAAACAGAAATCCTGCTTGGGTATGAGGATAAATTCTTGAGGCAAGTTCTTGTTGGAGACATTGAGGGGGATGTGTTTTTGTATGAATAAGGCTGATACTTGGATGTTGGGCTTCTGCTGAGAGCAGGAGAAGATTTTGGGATATCCATCTCAGTTTTAAGAGGCAACTCAGGTTCGTTTGGAATGTCTGCATTAGGCGCTGTTAAAGTTACACCCTGCTTGGACGAGGAAGTAATGACAACAGCTGTACTTGTGGGTGATCTTTCTGTGACTGTTGGAAGTTCGGTGGGTATGGATTCTGGTGACTTCACAGGATGTTTTCAGCATCCAAAACTGCATCTTTGAAGGGTTCCTTTTTGCTTCCAGCACCCTTTTGGCCTTTGCCCTTCTTTGAAGCTTTTGCTCTGCCTTTACACACTTTTTTAGGAGTGGTTATGGTCTCCTCAACTGTTGTGCTAACACAGGTTTCAGATACTTTTGAACTGGATCCAAGTGTCTGCATATCAGCATCCGAATCTACAGCAGAGTTGATTATTTGTTCTTGTGGCAGGGTACAAGATGTGTCCTCTGACGTAATGGAATCTATAGCAGCAGCAAGCTCTGTTTCACTGGATGGATTTGCAGGCTTTTCTTCTTCCGAGTCACGCTCTGGTTCTTCAGCTAATGAACGTTGTGCCTTTGTCAAGTTACTTTTGAACGGAGGAGGAGATGCATCTTCTGTCAGCTTTGCAATATTCTCAACAGCTTGCTCAAGCTCCAGCTCTCGAGACAGCAAAGCTACATCTGGCTCAATGGCTTTTGTTGAAGCAGGCAATGTTTCTCCTTCACTATTATTAACTTCATCCATGGCATCATTTTCAAATTTAGCTTCTAGTACCTCATCTTTTGAAGACACACCAGGTGAGCTCTTTTTGGGAGAATCATCAGCTCCAGGTTCATCTTCACTAGTCTGAAGCATTGCCTTTACCTCGGTCACATCGAGCCGAATTGTAAGGTTTTTAAGAACAAGAGAGTTTTCTTCAGTAATGAGTTTGGAACTTTCTGATATTTTCTCCATTTTGTCTCCCTTTTTTCCATTTCCAGATGCAGATACATTCACTGGACTTACTCCTTTTTGTGTGTGGGGTGAAAATTTGCCTTTACCTACTTTGGGAACATCCTCACTGTTCATCTCACTTGCATCCAATTCTTTAGACTCAGTTGATTTTGACCGTTCAGTTTTTCCTGCTGGTACATCCTCTGCTTGGCGTCGATTCTTGGGGGGGCGTCCCCGTTTCAAGGGTGCTGCAGTAACAGTCTCTACATCAGTACCCACATCTTTATCTACGCCACGCTTCCGCACAGCACGAGGTGATTCAGCATCTTTTCCAGGTTGCAGAGCATTTTCATCTTCAAATGGTTTAGCATAAACAGAACGCACATTCCTACGTCTTGCCCTAGATGGTACATTTTGCTCTGTACCTTGCTCCATTTCTGTGCTGTGCCCAGGGGACTTACTTACTGACTTTGAATCAGGTACTGCCTTGGATGCCACTCCTCTTGGAGAAGATGAGCGTTTCAGTTTTTCTTTGTCAATGCGCACACTTTTGCGGGTACTCTGTTTGTCTGGGGTAGCAGGCAGAGGTGTAGTTACTGGTGTGGTAGGAGAAGTTTTAGCCTTTTTATTTCTTGACTTTGGAGGGGGAGACACAGCTTCTTCAACTGGATAATTATCAGCAACTTTCTGATCATCTGTACTGTTAGATTCAGCCTCTGTAACAGGTGGCTCAGGTTCCTTTTCATGTTGCTCAGAAGGGATACTTGAGAGGGGACTTTGGGATTCAGGAAACTGACTGGAGGCTCGTCTTGGTTGCGCATTGCGGCTGGTGTTTCGTGGTCAC
>JAOTNS010003670.1:0-60877 GCA_028476615.1 Culter alburnus
AGTTGAAAGAAAGTTTGAGGAACATTATACCTTATAAAAACATTCCTGTAATGTCAAGAAAACTGGATATTTTTAATGTTCCCAGAACCGTAAACACTGAATATTTAGAGAACGTTCTTATAACAAAATTCTGTTAGCTGGGATAACAGTGAAGTTTGATCCTCTCTGATTAATTTAACCAGTAAATTATTACATGTAACCAGACCGGAAGCACATTTAAAACTCACCATCCAGATGCCACAGACAGAAACAGGTCAAAAGTAATTTGAGAAACATTTTCTTCATCGGTTCACTGTAAAGTCACGATAGTAACTCTTTAAAATGTCTGAAAACACTCAGATTGACCGAAACACTGACTGAACTGTGATATTTATCTGGTTTAGTGTGAATCCTCCCCCAGCTTCGTTAGTTTCCACTCACACATCCGTCTCCTTTAACTTCACGAAAATCAACAAGCTTTTGCTGATCTTACATTTTCAAATGAATTCTGGGCTTGTATGAAAACTAATAGCAGAAGAGTGAAATATTGGATTAGATATATAATTAGATATAGGATTCACTTTATTTCAGTGTAAAGATGTTTTGTGTGAAGTGAAAGATTGTGAGCTTCCTATTAGCAGGAGAGAAATTAAAGAAACACTTCAGCCACAAACTGCTGACACACACATCAACCACACACATCCAGCAGAAGCTGCTTATTCACCAGACAGATCAAACCAGACACACTGATGTTAGTACAGATAAAATAAAAGAGAAAAACCATTGCAGACTCCATTTTGACTTAAAAAAACATTTATTTACATTTATCTTATATTTTTGCTTTTGTTCAGTTTTGATTGCAGATTTTGTTACTTTGGCAAATCTTAGAAAAATAAAGTGTTCATAAATCATGGCTGCCATGCCAGAGTCTCCAGCCGTCATGGACGCTGCACCTGAAGCTGACGTTTGAGACTGGCTGCGTCTGAAACCATCTACTTCTCTACTATTTAGTAGGGAAAAAGCAGTAGGCGAGCAAATAAGTATGTCTGAAGCCTTAGTAGTCAAAAAAGAGTAGGTGAAAATTACCTGGGTGACGTACTAATTCTGGCGAGATTCAGCATCTACTTAAAGTGCGTCTGAAACCGCCTACTTCTCTACTATATAGTAGGGGAAAAGCAGTAGGCGAGTGAATAAGTATGTCCGAAACCTCAGTAATCATAAATGAGTATTTGAAAAGTTTCCAGTTGGCCTACTGCTTCCGCCCTGATTCTGAAGTGTTCCTCGATCAGACTGTCATCCAAACAAAAACCATATAAGTCATTTTTCAAGCACCTTATTACGACCTATATGTACGTTTTAAAGTCATGCACCCTCTAGCCGGCGTAAAAATAATGACAGTGTCGTGTTTTGCCTGTCGTCATGAAATGACGTATGACTGTCATACCAATCAAAAGCGTGTTCATTAACTGCAATGTGTGGACTTTTTACACCATTTGTCCTATTTCCATTTAGCAAAATTATTATTTTTTTATCAACAACTACAACCATCCCACCCCTAAACCTACCCTGATTTATAGTGCATATACACTTTATAAGCTCATGCGTCCCTGGGATCGAACCCACGATTTCATGATCGCATATTGTTGTATATTGCAATGCGCTACCAATTGAGCTACGCGAAACCCGGAATATCTGAAACAAAAATAGAAAGTACGATTATTTTGTTACTTCTAATACAAAAATCTAATGACGTGTAGTTAAAATGATTGCATTTGTATTATGTTTGTGCATTTTTGTAGGATGTGAAATGTTCTCAGACTGGTGTGAGCACTGAGGATGGAGAGCCACAGCAGATCCTGGAAATGGTGTAGTGTTATGGATAAGATCCTCCATCACTCCACCTGCTCTTATTTCCTCATCTGGATGTTGCTGTGGTCTCTTCTTCTCAGTTAGCCCAGAGCCAGCGAGAGCTTAAAGTTTGGATGAACTAACCCTTCATGCCTCCAACATTACATTATTTGACCGATCCAAAGGGCTTACAGTGCTCTTATCTTACAGGATGATCCCTGTGGAGCAACCTGGAGTAAAGAGTCTTGATCAAGGACACACTAGTGGAGACGCTGCAGAGATCGAACCAGCAACCTTCTGCTTACCAGCTCAGTGGTTTAGCACACATACACACACACACACTTTCACACACGTTGCAGTAAGAAAGGAAATGAGAGAGAAAGAGTTTTAAGAGAGAGAGTGATATGAGGAATTCCTAGGAAATCGGCATTCAAAGAACCTGAACAGACACCATGAATCATTCATTAAATGCACCATTCAGTTTTTCAGAACTGGAGGTACTTGCTTGAGTCGACTTAAACATGTGCATCTTCTCGTCAGAGTGCAGGGAAGGTTTTCCAAATCGATGATTTGTCTTTTCAGGTCCAAATGGTAGTTTAGGTAAAAACCAATCACGTTTTAGCTTGCTGGAAAAATGAAAGGAAGACTCTTGTCCTGGCTGGAGTTAAAGTTGAAGCGGCAAAAGTCATTGGTTGAACTTTGCGGAAAAATGTAGAACAAGAGACTTTCAGCGGTGAGTGAAAGTTGGATGGCTTGAATGAGCTGCTTGTCTGTTCTTCTATTTCACTCTTACCCCTTTTCCACCAAGGCAGTTTGAGTGCTGGTTCGGAACCAGAGCCTAGTTTTCAAATCAGTTCTTTGTCTTTCGACACACAAAGCACCAGCTCCGAACCAGGAAAAGTTGGTTCGTAAGTAGCACCAAAACATTGCTGGGCTAGAACCGCTTGCGTCAGAGGCTGGGGGCGGGATTACCGTGACCAACAAGAAACTTGTGATCGCCATTTTTGAAATAGCAGCTAATCGAGCTAATAGCAGCTCGATTGTAATCTCCGTCTATATACAAATTACAGCGAGCCGTGTTTGGATACCGATGTACGTTCGCAAAGCCATGAGCATCAACAGCAGTGAAACATCCGCCATTGTTGATGGAAGGCTTGTTCGAGATGCATCGGAGCAGCGCGGACCGATTCACAGGGTGACATCGGAGTGCCGCGTGTCCACGGGAGCGTTTGTAGGGCATATGACTCCTTGTACTTTTGGATCGTTCTCGCGGAGCTTTGATGTTATGCGCTGATTGCTCTGAACAAGCTTGGTGTGATTGTGTTTGGCACTGCAGCGCTAGCTTTGCTGTAAAATATGAGACGTAAGACCTAGCTCTGTGCTGGCTCTCTAGCCTGTGGAAAGGCAAACTGGTTCTTAGAAGGGCTCGTCAGTTGAACCAACTCTGAGCTGGCACTAGCACCACCTCTGAACTAGCATCCGGTTCGTGCTGGTGGAAAGGGGTGTAATGAATCGTTAGCGACATTACAAGTATTTAATCAATTCATGGGTGAAATATATGAATATAATAAATCATAAAGCCTTATGAATTATTATGATACATATATTGACCCAAGAGGGAATTATGCACATATATTGTGAATTAATTACAACAAATTATAATCATTTACATATATGATCAGTTCTAGTTTAATAGTTGTTTAGAGAAACTATCCTAGTTTGTCCAGCAAACCGTTAGGTTCCTCACAGACTATTATAAAAAGAATGTTATTCTCTGGCCACGAGCATACGTTCCTATTATAGCATCAAAGCGTAAAGCAATGTTACTGGATCGAACATAGAAGTGACCTGGTTTTTCTGAATGAGCAGCAGAACAATCGAGCATGAATGTAATGTGTTTAATATATGAAAACTACTAATACAGAGGTTATACGTCTAAATATACACAGAGGATACACATATATACAAAAGCGAAAGTAAAGGCAGGAAACTTACTAACAGTCCTTGAGAGCCAGCAAAGGAATCAGATTCATTAAGACGTATAGGATGTATCGCATCTAAGATAGAGAAACGGTACTTGCATTAGTTTGTGCTGAGTTTCAAAAGATACAGGTGATGGTTCAGTGCTGCTGCAGTTCATTGGCTTCTTCCGTTTCCGCGGGAAGATTTTGAACTGAGGACTTGGTTCGTTTCTCTGGAGATGGTGATCCCAAAAGAAGATGAACGCGTGATGGAAGTTTGTGTGTGCGTGTCTCTGTGGGTGCGTGTATGTGTATTCCATCTTAGTGCTGGGCACATGGCTTGCAGTAATTCGATCTGAGTTGGCTGCGGTGTTTTTAGTCGCGAGGGCAATGTTCAGGAATCTATTGAAATAGCCATAAAACATTTCCCTTGAGCTGTTAGTGTCCGCCAGGCCGGAGCCAATGTGAGATTTACAAATAAAAGTTCAATGAGTTGAGCCTTAACCACAGTTTATGGTGGGCCTGCTGAATTTTGATCCTGTGCAGACCCAACAGGGGGCTATCTGTAGTCTTTTGTTCTTTTTTTGTGGTTCTGCTCGTTCTCTAGTTTCACTTGTCTTTTTTCTCTAGTTCTGTGTCTTGCGATATGACTGTTTAAACTTAAGTGTTTGTCACACCTCTGAGAGGAGTTTTGGCCAATCAGATATCGTCCTGTTGCAAAAGGTGATAGGTGTTACCTACCATAGTACCATTTTATACATAATTTCTATTAAATGGAATATGATAAATTTTAAACAGATTTCATTCAGCCAGGATTTAGGAAAGAGGAAAAGATTTAAATCCATTCCAAATAAGGCATACTTTCAGTCATTCATTCAAGAGTTATCACATTTACATGAATTGTGGGTGTTCTAAAGCAAAACTTGTTACAGGTAGTACTTGTGGACACATGATGTGAAATATATGCAGTTAAAATATGTTTGATAAGTCCATTTAACCCTGTAAAGCCCACTGTTGCAGAATTACAACATCACGTTCAACACTTTAAAAAAAAAGGCTTGCAAATGTTTTTTTTTCTCTCAAGACCACATTTACATAGTTAATGGGTTCTATTGTTTGTCCTCACAATGCTGTTGGATAGAATAAGTGTTATAGGTCCGGTCATCTGGCCATGAAGTTACTCTACCTGCAAACTTCGCGTCAAGCCTCTCGTTTTATTACATGACTGATTTGTCAAGATTCAAGTAAGTAAATTCCTTACATATTTTTTTTGTGTTTTACAATGTCTAGAACACAGATATATTTAGTTATTTTGGAAAACATTATCAATTTGATAATGACCTGAGCTGTAAATTTGATAGCTGTCAACTACCATGAGGAGTTCTAGAGTGTTATCTGTCGAAATCGCAGTTCTAAAATCTAAAAATATTACTATTAGCTATAGAACACCAGGATCATGTTTAGATTTATTTAATAAAATGCTGACAATTTGTTTGGTAACCTTAATAAGATGCTATTGTGTGGGATTTAATATAAATCTTTTGACCCCATAATATAGAAAACTAGTGATGTCATCACACCATGATAGTAATAATTTATTTCCACTTATCACTAAACCCCAAGAATTACAGCCAATACAGCTACATTAATAGATATATATTACGAACAGACTTGAAACCCAATAACTGCTGGATTGCTCATAAACGATATTACTGATCATCTCCTGTGTTCAGTATTTTTCACAAACTCCTTCATAAGGCTACTGTCTCCAAAGTAGATCAAATTAAAACTATACTGTGGCGAGGGGGGCGTGGTTCAGCGAGGTCTGCGGCGGGAGAGAGCATCGGGAGATCTTTGGTGAGTGAGCGAGTTAAATGTAAATCACGAACACCTGTTTCTCATTTCAGTAATTGGCGCGGAGACAGGTTAAAACGCCGCGAGAAGCAGGAGTCGGTGAGAGAGAGGGGAACTGCTGACTGAGCCGCTGGTGCACGACAAACTGGAGTGAAGCCCTTGTGGATTGAACATGCCGTGACCAGGAGTGAAGCCTTTGTGATTGTATATGCCGTGACTGGAGTGAAGCCCTTTGTGGATTGTTTTGTTTTGCTGTTGTGCCTTGCACAGTTTTTGTTGGACATTTCTGAATCTTGAAATAAAGCTCAGTCAGCAGTTGATCGCCGACCCTGTCCCCTTCCTTCCTAGATTTAAGAACATTATTTGTACTACACTGGTGCCGAAACCCGGGAAGGAAGCTGGGTGGCCGCTGCCATGCAATCTTCATCCTCCCCATCGACATTTGCGGAAGTCATCGCGTCCCTCGCGGTCCTGCATCAGGAGCAACATCAGGCCCTGCTAGACCTGCGCACCCGACCAAGAACGCCGCTTTCAAGCCATCGTGCAGGCCCCAGGAGGGGACCGCGAGAGGTTCCGGAGCTGGATTGACCGGGAGGTTCACCAGGAGACCATCGGGCAGCTGGCTGCGCCTACCCACCTGCCAATGAACAAAATGGGGCCATCTGACGACCCCGAGGCCTTCCTCGACTTGTTCGAGCGGTCAGCCGAGGCAAGTGGCTGGCCGCGGGACCAATGGTCCATGAGGCTGGTCCCCCTCCTCTCGGGGGAGTCGCAGGTGGCGGCGCAGCAGCTGCCAGCAGAGAACCTCCTGGTCTTTGACGATCTTCGGCGGGCCATCGTCCAGCGGGTCGGCCGGACCCCAGAGCAACATCGTCAACGCTTCCGCTCCCTGGACCTGGGCGAGTCCGGCTGGCCCTTCGTGTTGGCCCAACAGCTCCGGGACTCGTGCCGCAAATGGCTACTGGCTGAGGGAAGCGACGTGGACTGGGTTATCGATCGCGTGGTACTGGAGCAGTTTATCACTCGGCTCCCCAAGAAAACCGCCGAGTGGGTCCAGTGCCACCGCCCCACGTCGCTGGACTCAGCCATCGAACTGGCGGAGGACCACATGGTGGCGTGCCAAGGGGTCGGCGAACCCCTACCATCTGCCTCTCTCTCTCCTTCTTTTAATTCCCCCTCTCTCTCTAAACCTGTCCCTCTACCCAGGTCTCGTCCGCCCGGCCCGCCACGTGTTCCGCCCCGGGGGCGGGGTGGAACTGAACAGGGCCCGTATTATGGACCAAGAGCCTCCCTGCTGCCGGGCCGGACTCCGCTCCTGCTTCTCCCCTCTCTCCGCGTCAACCATTTAACCCGCTCCCTGCCACAAGAGCGGCGGGCAGGTCTGGGCCGGCCTGTTGGCGTTGCGGGGACCCGGAGCACTTTGTGGACAGGTGTCCAGTGATGGAGGTTGGGACGTTGATCCGGGTCCCGGACGATCCGCAGGCTGCCCCCGGTCAAGCTGGCGAGTACCAAATACCTGTGAGTGTCAAGGGGGGTACCTATCAGGCTTTGGTGGACTCAGGATGTAACCAAACCTCGGTGCATCAAAGCCTGATTTCGTCCGGGGCATTGGATGCAGGCCGCTTGGTTAAGGTGAGGTGTGTGCACGGGGATGTGGTGAAATATCCGTTAGGCCCGTCATTATTCAATTTAGGGTCAAAAGCATAGTGTGGAGGTGGCAGTTAACCCGCACCTCCGGCATCCGATAATTTTGGGTACGAATTGGCCTGCATTTAATAAATTATTGGGGTGTTTATGCTCGGATGCCTCTTGGGGGAAAAATCGCGGGATAAGGAGGTGCGAGTGCAGGCGGAGAGACTGATCAGGGACCAGTGAGTTCAGCTTCAGGGGAAAGAGCGAAATTGGAAGACTTATTCTTCGGATAGCGATGACTTTCCTCTGGAGCAGTCTCACGATGAGACGCTAAAAAACGCGTTTGAAAAGGTCAGCACCATCGATGGTCAGCCTCTCCAGCCTGGCGTCCACTTTCTTATCCGTATTTTGCGATCATAAAAGATAGGTTGTATCGAGTGACCCAAGACACTCAGACAAAAGAAGATAGACCCAATTATTAGTTCCAAGGAGCCGCAGGGAATGCTTTTCCCGCGGCTCATTCTAATCCGATGGCTGGGCATCTAGGACAAACGGCACACTAAATCGTCTCATGACCCGATTCTTTTGGCTGGGCATCACGAGAATGTGCGCAGGTGGTGCGCGTCTTGTCGGGAATGTCAGTTGGTTAACCCACTGGCCACCCCAAAAGCGCCGTTGCGCCCCCTCCCATTAATGCAGGTCCCCTTCGAAAGAATTGGTGGACCTCATCGGGCCATTAGAGCGATCAGCAAGAGGGCATCGCTTTGCATTAGTCATTGTGGATTATGCAATGCGATATCCTGAAGCAGTGCCACTCCGCAACATTTCCGCTAAGAGTGTTGCGGATGCACTGTTTAGTTTAATCCCCGATGGGATTCCGAAAGAAATCCTCACTGATCAGGGCACGGCGTTTATGTCACGCACGTTACGCGAACTTTACGAATTGTTGGGCATTAAATCCGTGCGTACCAGCGTCTTTCACCCACAAACGATGGGCTGGTCGAACGGTTTAATCGCACGCTTAAATCCATGATTCGTAAATCGTTCAAGAGGACGCCAAAAATTGGGATAAGTGGTTGGAACCTCTGTCATTTGCAGTGCGAGAGGTCCCACAAGCCTCCACGGGTTTTCCCCCTTCGAGCTTCTCTTTGGACGCCCCCCCGTGGGGTATTAGACGTCCTAAGAGAGACTTGGGAGGACGGACCATCGGGCCAAAATGAAATTCAGTATTGCTGGACTTGAGAGCAAAACTCCACACGTTGGGGCGGCTGTCTATGGAGAATTTGTTACAAGCCCAGCACAGACAGAGCCAGCTGTATGACAGAGGAACTAACTTATGCAAATTTTCACCGGGAGATAAAGTACTTGTATTGCTTCCCACTTCAAGCTCGAAATTACTTGCAAAGTGGCAAGGACCATTTGTGGTGACACGGCAAGTCGGTGAGCTCGATTATGAGGTTGTGCGTTCCGATAGGAGAGGAGCACGTCAGATTTACCACCTCAATCTCCTTAAAAAATGGAATGAGGCGGAATCAGTGATGCTGGCGACGGTGATTAGCGGAGAGGATGATCTCGGGCCAGAGGCGAATGTCAAAAAACAGTCCCTCGCTCTGGCCCCGGGGGGAGATCACCTCTCGCCCTCACAGCTCACTGATTTATCCAAGTTACAAGCAGAATTTGCAGACGTGTTTTCTCCCCTACCGGGCCGTACAAACCTCATTCAGCACCACATCGAGACAGAGCCGGGCGTGGTGGTTCGCAGCCGGCCGTATAGATTGCCTGAACACAAGAAAAATGTAGTTCAGGCAGAATTAGAGGCTATGCTTGAAATGGGAGTAATAGAAGAGTCCAGCAGTAACTGGGCGAGCCCGATAGTTTTGGTTCCCAAGACGGACGGCTCAGTTCGGTTCTGTGTGGACTACCGCAAGGTGAACGCAGTGTCGAAATTCGACGCGTATCCAATGCCTCGGGTGGACGAGTTGCTTGACCGGCTAGGTACGGCTCGATTTTATTCGACACTGGACTTAACGAAAGGGTATTGGCAGATCCCCTTGTCGCCATTATCCAAAGAAAGACAGCTTTCACGACGCCGTTTGGATTACACCAATTCGTCACCCTTCCGTTCGGGCTGTTCGGGGCACCGGCTACCTTTCAGCGTCTCATGGATAAAATTTTGCGGCCCCATGGTGCATATGCTGCTGCCTATCTGGACGATATTATTATCTTCAGTAATGACTGGCAGCGGCATATGCAGCATTTGAGGGCTGTCCTGAGATCGCTGAGGGGAGCCGGGCTCACGGCCAACCCGAAGAAGTGTGCGATTGGGCGCGTGGAAGTAAGGTATCTGGGCTTCCACTTGGGGCATGGACAGGTGTCCCCAAATTGATAAGACGGCAGCAATTGCGACCTGTCCGCGCCCCAAGACCAAAAAGGAGGTTAGACAGTTCCTCGGGCTGGCGGGATATTATAGGAGGTTTGTTCCTAATTATTCGGCCCTCACCAGCTCGTTGACTGATCTAACTAAAAAGGATGCGGCAGATACGGTCCAGTGGACGGAGCTGTGCCAGCAGGCCTTCACCCAGGTGAAGGCTGCTCTATGTGGCGGGCCATTGCTTCACTCTCCTGATTTTTCTCTCCCTTTTCTGTTGCAGACTGACGCGTCGGACAGGGGGCTGGGTGCTGTCCTGTCCAGGAGATAGAGGGAGAGGAACGGCCGGTGCTGTACATTAGCCGTAAGCTCTCAAAGAGGGAAGCTAAGTACAGCACCGTTGAGAAAGAGTGTTTGGCTATTAGGTGGGCCGTCCTCACCCTCCGCTATTATCTCCTGGGACGGGAATTTACTCTCTGTTCGGACCATGCTCCCCTGCAGTGGCTCCACCGCATGAAGGATACCAATGCGCGGATCACTAGTTGGTATCTGGCATTACAGCCTTTTAAGTTCAAGGTGGTCCACAGGCCCGGTGTTCAGATGGCTGTGGCAGAAATGGGGGGGGGGGGGGGGGCTGCAGGCCGGACGGCTCCCCGGCCTGAGTCGGGCGGTGGGGTATGTGGCGAGGGGGGCGTGGTTCAGCGAGGTCTGCGGCGGGAGAGAGCATCGGGAGATCTTTGGTGAGTGAGCGAGTTAAATGTAAATCACAAACACCTGTTTCTCATTTCAGTAATTGGCGAGGAGACAGGTTAAAACGCCGCGAGAAGCAGGAGTCGGTGAGAGATAGGGGAACTGCTGACTGAGCCGCTGGTGCACGACAAACTGGAGTGAAGCCCTTTGTGGATTGTACATGCCGTGACCAGGAGTGAAGCCCTTTGTGGATTGTATATGCCGTGACTGGAGTGAAGCCCTTTGTGGATTGTTTTGTTTTGCTGTTGTGCCTTGCACAGTTTTTGTTGGACATTTCTGAATCTTGAAATAAAGCTCAGTCAGCAGTTGATCGCCGACCCTGTCCCCTTCCTTCCTAGATTTAAGAACATTATTTGTACTACATATACGTCATAGAACCCCTGAAACCATGACTGCCTTAAAAACTGATTTGTTTAATCAGACATGATACAAGGTCTATGCCACCTTTGACCCTGATAAGGCTTATGACACCTTTTTGACTACATTATTAAGTCTTTATGATAAACATTGCCCACTAAAGGAATACTCTATAAAAGACAGAACCAACCTAGAGAACCTTGGATAACAAGGGCATAGCTAATGCTTGTAAAAAGAAAAAATACCTTTACAAATTATTTATAAAACATAGAACTAAAGAAGCAGAGGATAAATATAAATTGTATAAAAATAAGTTAATTAATATAATAAGATCAAACAGACGATTCTATTATCATAATATTTTGGATCAGTACAAAAATAACATCCACACTACTTGGAAAGTACTAAATAGTATTATCAAGAAGCGAACCAACAAAAATGATTATCCAAATTACTTTGTGAAAGACGGCCAAATTTTAAACGGTAATAAGGAAATATCAATGGCGTTCAATAATTTTTTTGCAAATGTCGGACCCACTCTAGCCAATGAAATCTCTCAACCATCAGATGTAAAGGAATAGATAAAACACTATTAAGGAAATGTGAACTCTTTGTTCTTGAGGAGTGTGGATGAAAATGAAATTATTCAAATTGTGAGTAAACTTAAGAATAAGAGGTCAACAGATTGTTTTGAATTTGATACAATCTTAGTAAAAGAAATTATACATAGCATTGCAACTCCACTTACATATATTTGTAATCAGTCTTTTCTTACGGGCATTTTCCCGTCTAAAATGAAAACGGCCAAGGTAGTACCCATTTTTAAATGTGGAGATAAACACCAATTACAAACTATAGGCCAATTTCACTACTTTCACAATTTTCAAAATTTTAGAAAAGTTATGTTATAGACTTGATGATTCTCTCAATAAATTCAACCTTATTTCAGATTATCAATTTGGTTTCAGGTCAAACAGAGCAACCTCAATGGCAGTCATTGAACTGGTTGAGGAAATATCCACAGCGATTGATAATGGAGAGTACACTGTCTGTGTTTTTATCGACTTGAGCAAGGCATTTGATACCATTGATCACAATCTGCTGTTGGCTAAATTAGAACGATATGGTATCAGAGGTATTGCCCATGATTGGTTGAGAGACTATCTCAATGGTAGAGATCAATATGTACATATTAACAATTATGACTCTGAAAGAACAAACATAACGCATGGAGTTCCACAGGGCTCTATACTGGGGCCAAAGCTGTTTATAATGTACATAAATGACATTCCAAAGGTCCTGACAAACTTACATTGTATCTTGTTCGCCGATGATACTAGTCTCTACGGCTCTGGACATTTAGAGTTTCTCTTGGAGACAGTGGAAAAAGAGCTTTCCAAATTAAAAACTTGGTTTGACTACAATAAATTATCAATGAATTTGAATAAAACTAAATATATTATTTTTGGTAATAGAAAAATTGAGGAATCAATTAAAATTAAAATTAATCATATTGACATTGAGAGTAACACAAAATTTTTGGGTATTTATATTGATGACAAACTTAACTGGAAATTTCATATAAATTATCTAAAGACAAAAATATCTAAAATTATTGGTATAATGTGCAAAATTAAGTCATGCATTAATCAAAATTCATTAAATTTATTATACAATTCGCTCATTCTTCCGTACCTAAATTATTGTGTGGAAATAAGGGGGAATAATTATAAATCTATTATTAAACCTATCTTCATATTGCAGAAGAAAGCTATTAGAATTATTAATAGAGTTGATTATTACGCCCCAACTAACCCATTGTTTATTAAATTAAATGCTTTGAAATTACAGGATTTAGTTGATCTTAGCACAGCCACAATGATGTATAAGGTTCACAATCTCAAGCTCCCAGTCTGTATTCAGGAGAGGTTCAAGCCTAGAGAGACTCGATATAATTTGAGAGGAACTGGGGTCTATCAAAAAAATAAGGCCAGGACCAATACCAAAGGGAGGTGTTTCTCAGTTCGAGGAGTAATTTATGAATAGCCTGGATGATACATTAAAACAATCTACATCAATAATGGCGTTCAAAAAAATTTACAAATCCAATGTGATTGGTAGTTATATTGCATTGGAATAATATTGTTTAGTTTAGTTTAAATACTTTTAAAACAAGAACGAGGCAAGTGTATAACGTAATGATTCATGGAAGTATAAGGGTAAGGGAATGTTTAGAGGGAAATTAACAAGGTGTTTTGTGTCATGTTATTAGAAATGGCTTACATTTGAAAACATCTCATTAATATGTTATCCGTATGAGCTGTTCATATTGTAATATTCTTGAATTATTTATTTATTTATTTTATTTTTTTTTTTTTTCCCCTCACTTTGAATGCTGGGCATTTAAATCTTGGTGTAAATAGGGTTAGGCATTAATAAGTGTTTCACTTCAGCTTAAACCCCTTCAGTCATTGTTGTATAATAATAATTTCGTTTGTGTATGTTGTTATGTTTGAATGACTGAAGAAATAAATTACAATAAACCAATAAAAAAGTCCATGTTGTAATTCTACAACGTTGGGCTAGAGTGGTAGTCAAAATAGCATGTGCTCCTACACATCACATAAGACATGCACTTCTCACATGGTCACAAATTGAATTTAAACTGTTAGATTCATTGTAACTAAGTTCTAAATGTGCTTTTCTGTTAAATTTGCACTCAGTTTAGTTTAGACCATAATTAAACACAGGAATAAACTGTATGTGGGATTTGAAACTCCATCATCCAGAGCAGTGAAACTCCCTGTATCTTTGTAGTTTATTTGTTTTTTAACTTCTAAATGATCCTGAGATTTTTTTTTTTTTTTTTTTTTTTTTTGAGTGTTGGTCAAATAGCAGTTTATAGCATTAGGAGCTCTAAATGATTTTGGGGGATGCCTGTTGCATTGTTCAGAACAGGTGTGAATGGTCCTGAACATGAACCTGTAAGTGCTCTGGGGGGATGCATGTGTTCCTTGTATGATAAGTAAAGAGCATAATAGGCCAGCCAGCCAGAATTGTTTGAATGTAGTCGTGGAATTTTGATCACTATTTGCATTGAAATTATAATACTTTGATGGATAAGACTTAGATCTCTACCCTTGACACATGGTCTTTCACCTTGTCTATTCTTTCTGTTTATCTACTACAATATAAGACCCATACGTATTATTCACTTATTATTTTTTTTTTACTTTTTCCATTTCAGAATGCCAAGATGTCATCGAATACCCCCACTGGATGTACGCAATGACATGATTGCACATTTCCCAGTAAAGACGAAGAGAGGACGCTGCAGACACTGCAATAATGGATACACAAATACACTGTAGCAAGTGCAATGTTCGCCTGTGCTTCTCAAATGAAAAGAACTTAGGGACAGTCTTAGGGACTATCACTGTAAAACACAGACTTCATTCAAACCACACTGAAAGTGAGAAGAAAAAGTTTTATAAATATTTTTTCAGTATTTTTATTAATAAATGCTTATTCATAAAAATATGATTGTTGTGTGATTATTACTCATGATATATACTGTTATGGGGCAAAGTAAGCAATCAACCCTGCAAATGAATGCTTTAATGCTCTGTATATCTGTTCAGACAAAGTGAGTAAAAATACAGAATTCTGCTCCTATCTAGGCCCAATGTTGCAATATTACATTTTCCCTAAAAACTTACTAAAAGTAAAATTTAAAAAATCTTTATTTTTCTACATCAGAGCCCTCCTAAAACAATATCTGAGAGGTCAAAAAATTTTTGCTCTTTTTTTTCTAAATTTGGGTTTTACAGGGTTAAAATTGTTTGGAAAAATTTTGATGCAGTTTTAGTTGCAGAACAGTCTTCATTGGTTTTTCTGTAAAGTTTTATTTCCCTTAGAGAAACAAAAGGGGCCTGCATTGTTTCTTTCTCTTTTGATCTGGTGATCAAAGACCATTTGGTGTCACAAATGGCTGAGTTTGTCACTTCTGCCAGGAAGCATGGGGGTTATAAAAGTAATTAAGCAAGGATTTTCCTGTAGATGGCTGGAGCCGGAATTTCGATTCTGAATTAGAAATATGTTTTGAAAGAATCATCTGAATGATTCAGTTGTCTGGTTCGTCCACGGTTCCTACACTGTTGTCTGCTTTAGATTTCAATACTTCCTGAAAAAGATTAACATACAGAGCCATAAATTAATAAATCTCACAAATATTAATATATGCTAAATCATTGTATGAGAAATGTTCAATCAATTATCAATCATGTACCTCTTGAAATACAAACTGAGATCAGATCAATCAATAAACACTAATATCAGCGCTGACATCAACTAATATCAGCACTGCCGTACCTGCACATGTGTGACAGAGTTGAGTGATGTCCAGATGTTGAGTCTGGTTGCTGAAGGGATTGTTCAGCACACACTGTGGTTTTTTTTATCCTGATATTCCACCTCCAGAGGTAGAGAGAGACTGATGCTGAGATCAGACACACTGATGCTGGACAATAAACTGTTTCCTTTGTACCAGGAGAGAGTCCATGACTCACATTCACAGCTGAACACACCAATGAACATGATATGATGATGATGAAGAACATTTTGAAGAGTTACTGCTGATGACAGGAACAGGCAGACGAAGAGCTGGAAAACATGAGAGAATAAAGAGAATGAGGATGAAGATATTCAAGAAACATTGAGAGAACCAGATGATCAAAAGTAGAGCATTTAAACACAATTTAATAGAAAGTTAATATAAACCTGCTGTTAATGTAAGGTATTAGTAATTTTAACTAATTAGTCATGATAAAATACTTATTTTTGATCTAGAATGAATAAAACATGTGAAACTGATATTTAACTCACCGTAGACAGTGAGAATAAAAGAAGGCCTCCTGAAAAAGTCGATCAGTAGTTTATAACGTCCATCATGTTCAGTTGTGGTGTTTGTGATGGTCAGAGATCCAGTTTGATTGTTCAGTTTCAGTCTGTCTCTGAAATCTCCCATCAAGAACATCATCATTTACAGTGAATCTGTCGGCCCGTTTATTGATTTCAGCTATTAAAGTGTTTTCAAACCTCCACCGAATCAGATCATCTTTCATCATTTCAGTACGATCAGAGTTTAGAGTGATTGAATCTCCCTCCTTCACTGACACTGAATCACACAGAACAAACAGAAACAGGGTTTGTCACAGATAAACAGATTATAATGTTTTATTGAATTAAATAGTTTAAAATTTTAATTCGACACAAATATCATAAAACAAACAAACAAAATTTCAAACAGGTGTAAACATTTTTGAACTCACCAATGACAGTGAGATAGAAATCAATCCTCACACTGTTGATCAGTAGTTTATAATATCCTCTTTTACATTATGAAAATAAACAAGCTTTTGCTGATCTTACATTTTCAAATGAATTGTGGCCCTGAATGAAAACAGGAACAGGCAAAGTTCAGGCGATCAGCAAACAGGTTGTCTGAAGCAAGGAAAAACACACTGTGTTGAGAAGTATATAATACTTGACGTTCTATTCGTAGTAATTGCTTACTATAATACATGTAATTTGGAACTGCACCATTAAGGGGCTCTAGTGAGAAGTTGAGTAATGTAGAGAACAAGAATAAACGAGTTGAAGTTTAGCAGTACACCGCATGGAGTGTGTTTTGTTGAATGGGTGAAAACACCAAAAATTGGCGACGAGGATGAGCGCTTCCGTGCCGAGCACAACCCCCGTTTCTTTCTGTCAGTGGGGAGCCACCGATTCCATTTGAAACGTGGCAGAAAATTTTTTATAATTACATAATAGTTATCCAGGCGACCGGGGACGCATGGCTGGAGACACGCAGACGAGCGGTCTTGCTTCATTGCTTGGGGACGGAGGGCCAGCACTTGTTTTATACTCTGCCAGACCAAGGTACTACTTTGATGAAGCGATGTCTGCACTTCAGAAACACTTTGTGCCTAAAGTTAATGTGGTGGCGTGCTGACACACGTTCAGACAACGTGTGCAAAAAGCAGATGAGACTATTACGCAATACGTTGCTGCTTTAAGAGCGTTAGCAGCCCCATGTGCGTTTGGCCAAATGGAGAGTGAAATGCTCCGTGATCAGTTCATCGCAAATGTGTCGTTGACTGCAGTAAAGGACAAATTACTATTAGAGGATGATCTCACTCTAGAGAAAGCGATTACAATTGCATGTCAAGGGGAAGCTGCAGTTAAAAATTTGTCATTATTCTGTAATTCCACTGCAACTGCCATGAAGTCGGTACAAGCTGTTAGTATGGATACTAAGTACGGCAGAAGGGGAAAGGGCGCAAGCTCAACTAAGCAGTCACATCCTGCATTGACTAAGCCCAAAATCATACTTGTCACATATGCAAAAGAGAATCTACCAGTTGTTGGCTGCTTATCAGCATTAGTAGGTGTGTATCAGCAAATGACAACATAGTCCCTGCTACTTTTTATGTAGTGACTGCTGGATCTCCCTTGCTAGGGTTAGATTTGATTAGACTGCTGAACCTGGACATTGTAAGTGGAAAAGTAAAGCCCATAGACAATGAATGTGAAATCTCACCTGCACCTTCTCGGACAGTAGAACATTCCACAAGTCCTGTCCCACTGAGCAAATTATGTCCAGAAGACGTCTTTTTGAGGTCTTGTCTCAGGTTGAAAAGACGTCCACTGAGGGGCCAGAATGAAAGTTTTTATGACGTCTTTTTTTGACGTCTTCTGAACATCCGATATAGACGAACACGCAGAATCACCAAAGGAGAAAAATCACAATTTTTAAGCCACCATCGTGGAGATGAGTGTTTGCTTTAGTTGGGCTCTTGACCCTTGCCTTTTTAATATTAGAGTTTGTTTGGGCTGTTAACTAAGTCATAATAGCCAGACAAGTAAAGAGAAATGATCAGGTGTTGGTTATGATTTCACATAATTGTTATTTTGACCTGAACTCATAAAGAGCCCAATCTCTGAGTTAGATTTACATTATTGATTACAGCAGCACTGTGATTCTACTGCAGAAGATCAGCTTTTACAGTATGATTCAAATGATTTCAGAAAAGGTGTGTTTGAACAAAAAAAAAAAAAAAATTATTTTAGGGACACACAGACATCAAGAATCAGCCTGTGAATCTCAACAATGGCGAGAATATAAACCATGTTGCAGTGCATTCTGGGAGCCACCAATCGAATTCACCCATGGCTCCCATCATGCATTGCTTCATGAATAAATTATGCGCAGAATTGTCTTAGTAATTTCTTTATTCTCACTATAAAATTTTTCTGTTTTTATGTGACTTTTTAGTAGCTGTTTTCTAATGTTCAGAGTTGATCTGTTGATCAGAAATGTTGCTTGTCACCGTCGTTGAGATTCACAGGCTGATTCTGATGTCTGTGTGTGCCTAAAAGAAAGACTTTTTTTTTTTCATGTGAAAACCTTAATATTATTTGGATAAAACTGATCTTCTGTAGAATCACAGTGCTGCTGTAATCAATAATGTAAATCTAACTCAGAGATTGGGCTCTTTATGATTTCAGGTCAAAATAACGATTATGTGAAATCATAACCAACACCTGATCATTTCTCTTTACTTGTCTGGCTGTTATGACTCAGTTAACCGCCCAAACAAACTCTAATATTAAAAAGGCAAGGGTCAAGAGCCCAACTAAAGCAAACACTCATCTCCACGATGGTGGCTTAAAAATTGTGATTTTTCTCCTTTGGTGATTCTGCGTGTTCGTCTATATCAGATGTTCAGAAGACGTCAAAAAAAGACGTCATAAAAACTTTCATTCTGGCCCCTCAGTGGACGTCTTTTCAACCTGAGACAAGACCTCAAAAAGACGTCTTCTGGACATAATTTGCTCAGTGGGGTGTATACAGTGTCACCTGTATCTGCTACCCACCTCGGCTGTGTGAAAGGATTCGTACACAAAGTTCAAGTTAATTCAACAGTGACCCCAGTATGTCAAAAATTGAGACGCTTACCTCTCAGCATCTGCAAGGAAGTATCCACTGAGCTTAATCTTCTTCTTACAGCGGGCATAATTGAACCAGTTGATGCTTCAGAATAGGTTAGTCCGTTGGTGGTGGTACGTAAACGTGATGGACACATTAGACTTTGTGTAGACCTCTGTGAGCCCAATAAGAGTGTGATTATGGATTGCTACCCATTACCTCATATGGAGGATTTGTTTACAGAACTTGTAGGTGCTTCATATTACAGTCAAATTGATCTGAGTTCTGCTTACCATCAGCTGCCTTTGCATCCTGATAGTCGTAATCTGACTGCGTTCATAACGCACAAAGGCCTTTTCCGTTTCACTCGGGTTCCATTTGGGCTGGCTTCAGCGCCGTCAGCCTTCCAAAAAATAATGCAAATGGTCCTAAGGGAGCTGGCCGGTGTTCAGAATTACTTAGACGACATTATAGTGTATGGTAATTCTCAGGAGGCCCATGATAGGAACCTTCAAGCTGTTCGTCAAAGGCTAGAGTAAGTTGGCTTGCAGATTAACTCCTTCAACCAAGCAAGCATTCCGTTCCTTGGCCATGTAATTTCTCAAGAAGGACTACGTCCCAGCCCAGACCACCTGACTGCCATTGCAGAGGCACTTCGACCTACAGACATGGTAGCTTTACGGTTGTTCCTAGGACTTACTTCGTGGTTCAACAAATTTCTTCCGAATTACGCTACTGTGGTTGAGCCACTGAGGCAGATGCTCCGAGCTGATGCACAAACACCACTACAGTGGAGTAAAGAGACAGTCGATAGCTTTGATACACTTAAGAGAATGCTGCTGGAGAGCCCTGTTCTTGCTATTTATGATCCTTCTTTAAACACATTCATTACTACAGACGCCTCGGACTACGGCCTTAGCGCTGTTCTGACACAGCTACATCCTGATGGTGTTGAACGTGTGATAGCTTTTGCATCCAGGACGCTATCGACGTCTGAGCGGAAATACTCTATTGTGGAGAAGGAGGCACTTGCGTGTTTGGGCAGTAGAAAAGTGGAGAACGTATGTGTGGGGACATCGTTTCACTTTAAGAACTGATCATCAGGCCCTTACCACTCTTCTCTCCACAAAAAGGCATGAATAGAGCAGGCATGAGGGTAGCTCGTTGGTCTGCTAGGCTCCTGTGCTTCCAGTATGATGTTCAGTACCGTTCAGGTAGTAAAAACTGTGTGGCGGATTGTCTCTCACGTTTGCCATTGAGCCATACAGACACCACTGAACAGGATTTGATTTCTGAGATTGCAGAAATTCAGCCGTTTCTGACTGCGTTGCCGCTAGTGGACTTTAAAGCTGAATGTGAGGACTGTGCAGAGCTGTCACAGTTATGCCAGACAATTCAGTCAGGTTGGCCTAAACTACAAAAGTCTGTCTCCAGTGACTTGCGTCTATACTTCCCTGTTAGACATGAACTGGCTGTTGAATCTCCATTGATTTTCAGAGGAAATCGTTTGATTGTTCCTATCGCACTGCGGGAACGACTCATCCATCTGGCACATGAGGGACATCAGGGGCTGGTGCGAACCAAACAGTGTCTGAGAGAGTTGTATTGGTGGCCACGAATGGACGATCTTGTTCACACAATCCTATCTATGTGTGTGACCTGCCAGGCCAGTGATAAATCGGCCAAAACGTTCACAGCTCCAATGCAGCCGGTGGAGTTCCCGAAAGGCCCATTTCAGCATGTTGCTATTGACATAGTAGGACCTTTCGAGAAGGGAGCTACTGACTGTAAGTTTGCAATAAAACTGATTGACTATTTTAGCAAATGGCCAAAAGTTGGTTTTGCTTCATCGGTAACAACGGAGACTGTTCTGAAATTTTTGACTACGATCTTTGCTCGAGAAGGAAACCCCTGCACCATCACGACAGACAATGGACCGCAGTTCACTTCGTCTGAATTTGCTGATTTTGTGAAAACACAGGGAATAAAGCACATTAAGACGAGTGTTTATCACCCTAGGGCGAATGGGGCCATTGAACGGTTTAACAGGGGTGCTTAAAGAATGTCTTCAGGCAGCTGAGATGGCTCGTAAGCCCTGAAAATCTGCAGTCCTAACCATGCTAAAGAGCTATCGAGCAACACCCCATGCTACAACGGGTGAGACCCCTTTTCTGCTCTTGAGGGGCCGACCAATGAAAACAAAGTTGAATGTTCTTCTGCCTGAGGATAGCCCTGATCAATTCACTCTGGTCAGAGCACGCGTGACCCAAAGACAGAACAAAAGTAAACAATACACCGATCGTAAGAGAGGATCCAAATTCCTTAAAATTGCGGTTGGAGATAAGGTGAGGGTGAGGAAGCCTTTTCATGTGAGAAAAGGAGAAGCCCGACTCACTGATCCATTGTCAGTACAACAACAAACAGGACCGAGTTCTTTCATCTTAAGTAATGGGAAAAGATGGAATTCGTCACGTCTTTCGCTATGCCCAGAAAGAAAGGAAACCTCTGCACAGGATGTAATAACTGAAAGAGGCTGTACAACGGAGAACACTGCTTTGAGTCTGAATAGGGGCTTAAGACAGAGACGCCCACCTGTGTGGACTCAAGACTATGTGATGGAATAATGTCTCTGATAAGAAACAAATAAGTCAGACCAAGAAGATATGTAAAGGGTGTAGGCGGATCGCTGCCCTATCTAAAAAAAAGTAAAAATGTACACTGAATCCTGACATGTTTGATAAATGTTATTTTGTGTTATGTTAAAAGGATAAAAGTGTGCTGATGATTTCATTATGCTTCTTTGAAATGCCTTGTTTGAATGCATAAGTTTTCATTTGAATATGCTTATTTGAAATACGTTTTTGTTCGAGGAAATAAGACTTGAATAAGGTAATGATCTTATAAAAGTAGTAATTCTGTTTGAGTAACAGGGGAGATGTTGTGTTGAGAAGTATATAATACTTGACGTTCTATTCATAGTAATTGCTTAATATAATACATGTAATTTGGAACTGCACCACTAAGGGGCTCTAGTGAGAAATTGTGTTGAGTAATGTAGAGAACAAGAATAAACGAGTTGAAGTTTAGCAGTACACCGCATGGAGTGTGTTTTGTTGAATGGGTGAAAACACCACACACACAAGCAGTGAACAAAGTTTAAGTCAAAGCCAGTGTAAATCAAGCAGAAATAAACAGGCCTGGTAATGTGTCTCTGTCCACACTAGCATTTTCAAGCGTTTTTCAATGTCTGAAAATGCTTAAATTATAGCATGTGTAAAATATAATAAAAGCTCGCTGAGATTATCTGGTACCCTGGTCACACTCAAAATCATCATACCATGTATGAACGAATATGCACACTGTTCCTTCTAGTGGTTTTTGCAAGCTACACAGCAAAATCCCCAGAGTTAAATCAACTCTGCTCAGAGTACATATGGTCCCTCTTTATATAGTGTTAAAAAACACTGAAGCAGAGTTAAAGTTAATGAGATAATTAAGCAATTAATTAAGTGATGACTGAACATTAGTTATGAACACCTGCTGTTAACAAGCAGAATCACTATGTCTATGTCATCATTCAGAATCCTGTTTGCGGTACAGCAATGTGTCGTGAATCATCTCTAAGAATGACATTTAAGATTGAGTTTATTTAGTCCTACACTTCACTTAAATTACAACTGAGATGCTTGATAACTAACTTTTAAGTGCAGCTTTGAGCCAAGATTTTTTTACTCCGAAGTCAATTCTTAGCAGTGTTGTTGTAAGTAATTCTCAGAGGCTTGATAAATATGGGCCAAGATCTTGAGAGATTTAATGACTTTTATGTCCAGTTGATTTCATCTAAGGCTGTGGCTGAAGTCAGTTGTAGTTTTTGTGTTTCTCTTTCCTTCAGTGATTATGCTTGTTAACAGCAGGCGTTCATCATTAATGTTCAATCGTCACATAATTAATTGCTTAATTATCTCATTAACTTTAAGGGTTGGAGCTAAACTCTGCATGAAAGTGGATCTTGAGGTCCGGAGTTGAGGACCCCTGCTATATAGAGAGGGACCATATGTACTCTGAGCAGAGTTGATTTAACTCTGGGGATTTTACTGTGCACTTACCTTGTTTGTGTCAAACATACGTAAGTATGTTTGCTTAGCATAGTGTCAAACACAACAATTTATGAAATTACTATAATGTTTTGCTCCAAAATCACTATATACAATGTATATACACATCATTTGTGTTTAAAATAACTTCTGTGGTCTCATGTTGCTTCTTAACACAGAGTGAGACAGAAAATATATGCTTATAAAATTCTATGATACAGGCTATGTTGATTAGTGTTGCATTATAGATATATATTATTCTTTTTAACCTTTTAACACTAATTTAACCACTAATTTAATCATTTACTTATATGACAATACCTGAGATGGCTTGAAGAACACATAAACACAGATATTTCCTCACAATCGTGTGTTTATTGTCTTCATGTTTCATCAGTCAAAACGGCTCTATCTGCATGTAATTCAGCTGTAGTGATATCTACGGAAGCCCTAAATGGCCATGGATTATTATTATTTTTCTTTCGTGTTTTCGCATGATCAATAATTTTCTCGTGATCTCAAGATAAAAGTTGTTTTCTCGAGATCTGTAGATATCTGATGTCCATATAAGGGATTTCATGTTTAATACTTCTATGAATTTCACTTTTGGACTTTCAGTGTGACAGCGCCCTCTGGCTTCCAGTATGAATGAAACATGAGTGTTTAGCGTTCCACATTGCTAACATCACATTTTTTGGGGTAAAAATAATACTAAAGTACTTTGTAATGTAGTAATTTGAGTAGTTTTTCAACAAACTACTTATTTACTCTTACTTGAGTCATATTATATTTCAGTACTTCTATGTACTCAAGTAAATTATTTCTCAAGCACTTTTACTTAAGTAAAATTTTTTAGTACTCTTTTCACCACCGCCAATCAAACAGAACTAGTGGAGTCAGTAACAAAAAATTAGCAAATAACCCCTGATGTCATGTCAGTTCAGGGTGAGACACTAGATGGAGCTGTTGCTCCGCCGATGAGACACAGGCCGTTTCTCAAAACCAAGTTCGCAAACTTCGGACTCGTGTCCTTGGTGGTTCGGACTTGGCAAGTTCGACTCAGGAGAACGAACTCCCGTGGACGGGAGAACTCAAGTCAGTGATTCTGCAAATGGAACAGCAGAGTACTTGATAACGTCACTCAGCTCGCTCTGGCTTCTCTGGTTATCTCTGCATGTATCTTTTAGCCAACAATAAAACGAAGTTTGTTATAAAACACCACTCTGCCTCTTTTCGTTTTATTTAAAAAATAAACAAAAACATATTAATAGCCTCAGGCAACGAGTGATTGATTATCTGCAATGTCTGCATATATTTATAACAAAACGAAATATTAAATAACCCTGCCTCTTTTCGTATCTATTTCAAAAATATTACATGTTTTACTATTTGTGCATACTCTGATTATCTTAACTGAAATGAATAACTATAACATAAAACACACCCTGTCTCTATTTGTTTATGTCAGTTTTAATGATCAATATAAGCCATTATAAAAGGTAAGATATACAATAACAAAAAGCAAACAATTCAGTCAAGCGTACAAAATCAGCGCTTTAGTAGGATACAAAAGTTAAATAGGCATATAGAAAGTTATAAAACGTCACGTTGCCCTCAGCCAAACGGAGTCAGCGGCAAACGTCAGAAGGATTAGCCAAGGTAAGGCTGCTCTCGGCTGGGTACATGAGCGCTGAGCATCTGGTGATCGCCTGGATCTCACAACTCCGACAACGTCAGATCAAATTGTCAGAAAGGCGCAATCTTTATCAATAAACCACAAATTTGAGCTTTAAACCAGCACCATTCTCGCCTGAAAAACTCTTAAACTACAAATCATTACATAATAACAGTAATATGTTTAAATTATGCGGGGTTTCTCCTTTACTATTGACACTTGCTGGTTAGTGCGAGATGCATTCTGGGATACCTGGCTGTCTCAAGTCTGCACAAGTCACCTCTCGATCGATGCATCCTCGATAAAACGGGCGGATCAAGAACACATCTGGGGATTTGAACTGAACTTGGCTAGATGTGAACTCTGGCCGTTCTTCAATATGCGTACTTGTCTGTACTTGTTTTCTTGGTGACTTGTGAAACGTCCATCAGTCGCCTGTCCAAGTACTGTTCCAATTCAAAGTTCACATCTAGCCAAGTTCAGTTCAAATCCCCGGATGTGTTTCTTGATCCCCATTTTCGAGGATGCATCGAGAGGTGACTTGTGCAGACTTGAGAGAGCCAGGGTATCCCAGAATGCATCACGCAGTAACCAGCAAACTTCATAGTAAGGAGAAAACTGCATATTTAAACATATTACTGTTATTATGTCATGATATGTAGTTTTAAGAGTTTTTCAGGCGAGAATGTGCTGGATAAAGATTGCGCCTTTCTGAAAATGTAATCTGACGTTGTCGGAGTTGTGAGATCCAGGCAATCACCGGACGCTCAGCGCTCATGTACCCAGAGCAGCCTTACCTCGGCTAGTCCTTCTGACGTTTGCCGCTGGCTCGTTTTGGCTGAGGGCAACGCGACGTTTCATAACTTTATATATGGCTATTTAACTTGTGTATCCTAGTAAAGCGCTGATTTTATACGCTTGACTGAATTGGTTGCTTTATTTCTTATTGTATATTCTTAGACCTTTTATAATGGCTATTATTGAACATTAAAACTGACATTTAACAAAAAGAGACAGAGTTGTGTTTTATGTTATAGCCAATTTCATTATAGTGAAGATAATCAGAGTATGCACAAATAGTATTGTTAAATATTTTTGAAATATATACGAAAAGAGACAGGGTTGTTTAATATTTCGTTTTGTTATAAATTTAAGCATACATTGCAGATAATCAGTCACTCGTTGCCTGAGGCTGTTTTTGTTTGTTTTTTAAATAAAACGAAAAGAGACAGAGTGGTGTTTTATAACACATTTCATTTTATTGTTGGCTAAAATATACATAAAGAGATAACCGGAGAAGCCAGAGCGAGCTGAGTGACGTTATCAAGTACTCTGCTGTTCCATTTGCAGAATCACTGGACTTGAGTTCTCCCGTCCACGGGAGTTCGTTCTCCTGAGTCGAACTTGCCAAGTCCTAACCACCAAGGACGCGAGTCCGAAGTTTGCGAACTTGGTTTTGAGAAACGGCCTTTGAATTGGAACAGTACTTGGACAGCGACTGATGACGTTTCACAAGTCCACAAGAACACAAGTACAGACAAGTCCGCATATTGAGAAACGGCCACAGAGACCAATCACACTAGAGATTTAAAGACTTTATCATTGTCTGTTGGAGGAAATGGAGCTCTGATATGTTGTTTATGTGTTTCACTGTGATCTCAAAGTATATTATAATGTGTCACAAATAAGTGTTTGCTCAGATTAAAGGAGAAGCTGGGGGAAGATATTTATTATTGTGGATAGACAAACAAAAAGAAAATTAATGAGCTAATAATAATGTAAACATTTACAAATAATGTTTTAAATAATATTTTAAAAATATAAAGCTTATATGTGGCACAGGGCTGAAATAATTAAAATATACATAAAGTTTGTATTCCTCCAGGGGGCGCTCGACATAATAAATGTAATAAACATGGAGAGACTCTTGAACATCAGAGTGAGAAAACTTTATTGATAAAGACAAGCAAATACATATGACAGATGAACAGCAGTATTAGTAAAGTGAGATCTGTGTGTCTCTCTATTAATGTGTTTGTATGAGAGAGAAATATAAACAATAAAGCCTTACAAATAAGATTTAAATAAATCTGACACTGAGAGAGAGAAGCTCAAATAATCATCAGTATTTATTATAGAAGATCAAAATACACACTTGAAGAATCTTTAAAGTTCAGCGTTCTGCTTTAGATTTCAATACCTCCTGAAAAGATGAACATATAAGCCATTAATTAATAAATCTTGCAATATTAATATATGCAAAAACAGTGTGTGAGAAATGGCATCATCAATCATGTACCTGATGTGTGAATATGAGCTTGATCTTGTTCAGCTCTTCTGGATCTGATGTCATAAACCAGAATAATGACAGTAGCCACGCCCACCAGAGCAGAGAGGACCAATCGGATCACAGCTTCAGTAGGACCACAGCAGTGGACAGAGTCTGAGGAATAAAAACATCAAACTGAGATCAGATCAGTCAATAAACACTAATATCAGCGCTGACATCAACTAATATCAGCACTGCCGTACCTGAACATGTGTGACAGAGTTGAGTGATGTCCAGATGTTGAGTCTGGTTGCTGATGGGATTGTTCAGCACACAGCTGTAGGTGTTTTTATCCTGATATTCCACCTCCAGAGGTAGAGAGAGACTGATGCTGAGATCAGACACACTGATGCTGGACAATAAACTGTTTCCTGTGTACCAGGAGAGAGTCACATGACTCACATTCACAGCTGAACACACCAATGAACAGTTTGATGATTTGATGATGAAGAACATGTGAAGGTTCTGCTGATGACAGGAACAGGCAGTTGAGCTGAAAACATGAGAGAATAAAGAGAAATGAGGATGAATGAAGATATTCAAGCAGACGAGGAAGAAACATTGAGAGGAACCAAGATGATCAAAAGAAGAACATTTTTTAAAGATCCTGCATGTTCCTTACCAGTACTCCTTAATATGATTCAATCTTATTCTAAATTTTCAGGATATAAAATCTGTGATCACTTTTGGAAATATTTACAGATTAGAAACTGTTTTGTGGCAAAGGTTTCTATGGGACAAGAAAAAATTTGTGAACTACCAAGACCCCTTCAAAAATCTAAATTCTATCAACTCAGTTTAAGAACTGTGAAAACTGAAGATTGATTTGGCAAAGAGACATTAATAGTGACATAGATAAGGACACTTGGAACAGAATTTTGTCCAACAGTGGAAGGTACATAAAGGAAGCAAGAGGTAAATTTATCCAGTATAAGCTATTACTGTTACATTACAGAAGGGACAGAGACAGATGTAAAACCAATAGCGATGTTTATTGATATCAACAGAGCAGTGCAGGTGAGATATAGTTGAGATATATGATGAATGGATCTTGCAGATGGATAACACAGTCTTTATCTTGATTGTAGAAAGGGTAGAGTTTACCGGAGCTGGAGCTTGGAGACACTGGAGACTTGAACACTCACACACAACAGGGAAGCCACACGAGGGAAATAGGAGACGTTGGAGACAGGTAAGTATATCGTCAGGAGTCCTTGAGGTAAGCATCAGAGTAGGTATGATACGAACGAGACCGGACAGTGATTGTGTGTGAGTGTGGGCTTCTTATAGTGGTGCTGATGAGTGCTGATGAGGTGCAGGTGCGGGTGATTAGTATTCCGGTGATTGGCTGCGTTGTGACTGAGTGAGGGTGGAGCCTGGCGTGTCTGTGACAGTACCTCCCCTCCCATGGCCCGCTCCTGAGGGCCGAGGACCCCGACGTCGTGGTGGTCATCCTCTTGGGCGTGGGGCAGGTTTGTCAGGGTGGCTGGCGTGGAATGCGTCAAGAAGAGTGGGATCCAGGATGTCATTTCTGGAGACCCATGAGTGCTCCTCTGGACCGTAGCCTTCCCAGTTGACTAGGTATTCCAGTTGACCACCACGGCGCCGGGAGTCCAGAATTTCACGAACCTCGTAGGGCAGCGCCGTCGTCCAGGATGAGTGGAAGGGGGGGTTCGGCGGCTGTCACGTCAGGCTCTGTGGAGGGAGAAACAGAAGGGTGGTGAGGTTTTAACAGTGAAACGTGAAATGTGGGGTGAATTCTGTACTCTGGAGGTAACTGGAGTTGATACGTGACCGGATTGATCTGTCGGATGATAGTGAATGGGCCAACGAATCTGGGACTCAGCTTCTTGCAGGGCAGACTCAGCCTGATGTCCCTGGTAGACAGCCAGACCTTCTGCCCCGGTTGGTAGGAGGGAGCGTTGGAGCGCCGAAGGTCGGCTGTCGTTCTGCGTCTGCGCAGGGCTCTCTGCAGTTGGTGGTGAGCTGAGTCCCAAACCCTCTTGCTCTCCCAGAACCAGTAGTCGACTGCAGGAACGTTGGAGGGTTCCCCGTCCCAGGGGAACAGTGGGGGTGTGACAAAGGGCGCTCAGGAATGGGCAGAGGAACAAGTTTCCCAGCTGGGCAGATGACGGGGGCTCTTGGAAATGGCGCACTCCCTGCAGCCCTGCACGTACCTTCTGACGTCGTTGGCCATGTTGGGCCACCAGAAGCGCTCTTTAAGCAGCGAGAGGGTCTCGTTGACCCCCGGGTGGCCAGTGCCAAGTGACGTGTGCGCAGAGTGGATCAGTGGAGTACGTTGTGTCCTTGTGATGTACTGCAAGCCCTGGGGGCAACCCGGCGGAGTGGGAGCGGAGGCATTGGAGGAGGGTAAGGTCTCTTCCGACCAGGTGATGGGGCTCACGAAGATAGACTCAGGTAGGATACTTTCAGGTTCTTCATTCTTCTCATCAGAAGCATAGAGACGGGATAAGGCGTCTGCCTTTACATTCTTGGAGCCGGGATGGTAGGAGATAGAGAAATCAAATCTGGAGAAGAACATAGCCCAGCGGGCTTGGCGTGGATTGAGTCTCTTTGCAGCTTTCAGGTATTCCAGGTTCTTATGGTCAGTTAATACCATGAAGGGATGTTTAGCTCCCTCCAACCAATGCCTCCACTCCTCCAGGGCAAGCTTGACGGCCAGGAGCTCGCGGTCACCGATGTCATAGTTGACCTCCGCCGGGGTTGAGCTGGCGGGAGAAGAAGGCGCATGGATGGAGCCTACTTGGCGTCCCCTGCTGCTGAGATAGGACCGCTCCCACTCCTGTGGTGGAAGCGTCCACCTCCACGACGAAAGGAAGTTCCGGGTCCGGGTGGACAAGGAGGGCAGCGGTCGTGAAGGCTTTCGAAGGCGTTGGTGGCTTTTTCGTCCCAGGACAGAGACTTGGGCTGGTTACGGAGAAGGTTTGTGAATGGATGAATGATGGAGCTGTAGTTCTTTATGAAACGTCTGTAGAAATTGGCAAATTCTAGAAAGCGCTGGAGTTCTTTGATGGTGGATGGAGTGGGGCTATCTTATTGCTTCCACCTTCCCCTCGTCCATCCGGATGCCACTGTGATCAATGATGTAACCGAGGAAATGGACTGAGGACTGGTGGAATGAACACTTCTCTGCCTTGAGGAATAGATGAAACTGTCGGAGTCGTTGGAGGACCTCTGCAACGTGGCGATGGTGTTCGGCCATACTCCGGGAGTATATGAGTATGTCGTCAATGTAGACCAGGAAAAAACGGTGGAGAAACTCCCGGAGCACCTCGTGGATGAAGTCTTGAAATACGGAGGGGGCGTTGACCAGGCCATACAGCATCACGAGGTATTCGTAGTGTCCTGTGGGCGTGACGAAGGCGGTCTTCCACTCGTCCCCCTCACGTATTCTGATCAAGTTGTAGGCGCTGCGGAGGTCCTACTTGGTGAACACAGTGGCACCACGGAGATGTTCAAGAGCTGCAGGGATGAGAGGAAGGGGATACCGGAACTTCACTGTAATCTTGTTTAGAGCACGATAGTTGATGCAAGGCCGCAAGCCTCCGTCCTTTTTAGCCACGAAGAAGAAGCTCGAAGCAGCAGGGGAAGTAGACGGGCGGATGTAACCTTGATCGAGTGCCTCCTTGATGTATTCCTCCATGGCCTTGTCCTCCGGTACAGACAGGGGGTAAATCCTTCCCCTAGGCACTGGCTCACCTGGTAACAGATCGATGGCGCAGTCCCATGGCCGGTATGGAGGCAGCTTGGAGGCTCTTTTAGGGCAGAATACATTGCTGAAGGGGGGGCGTAACAGGACGGGATGTCCACCGAGCGTTTCTCAACAGGACTCTCGATGGAGGTAGCGTTAATGGAGAGATTCTTCATACGAGGAGACTTGGAAACAGGAAACTCGGAGAAACAGTCGGAGAAACAGGATTCGCCCCACTTCAGGATTTCTCCTGTGCTCCAAGAGATGGTCGGGTTATGCTGCTCTAGCCACGGACACCCCAGTACCACGTCAGAGGTGGATTCCTCCAGAACCAGTTCTACATGCAGAACTCCAACTCTTAGTTGAATGGGACCCATGCACCGACTTATCCTCCATCGACTCAATGGTCTGCCCGTGATGGAATTGACTTGGTAGGTGGTCGGCGAAGGCATGGTTTTGAGCTTGAGCTGTCTGCAGAGGGCGCCGGAGATGAAGTTTCCTGCTGACCCTGAATCGAGGAGCGCCACCACTGGAATGGAGACATCAGCAGCAGTAAGGTTTACTACAGTAGTGAGTGGTTTCATCTTTTGAATGGAAGGAATGATAGCACTGGACGAGGAGGACGGATGGGGCATGAGAAGATAACATGCCCAGGAGCACCACAGTATATGCAAAGATTCAGGGTCAGCCTTCTTTGACGTTCGGACACAGTGAGACGAGTCGTGTCAATTTCCATGGGTTCGCTGGCTGGTTCTGGAGGGCTGACGGGGTGCGGATCGACGGAGGGAGATGGAAGATGGTGACTGATCCTGGTGTTCTTCTAGACACGACTGCATACGAGAGCCGACGATGATGGAGAGCTGGATGAAGCGTTCGAGGCCGATGGAATCCTCGTATGCAGCGAGATGCAACCACACCCTGGGTTCCAAGCCTTGACGGTCGGAAGTGATGAGGGCTTGTTCATTCCAACCGCTGGCGGCCGCCAGCGTTCTGAACTGCAATGCATACTCATTAACAGACATGGAGCGTTACTTTAATTTATAAAGTTTCTCACCAGCAGATGAATCAGACACAGGTCTTCCGAAGACTTCACGGAGGTGATGGACGAAGGAAGAGTATGATTGCACAGCAGGCCCTTTTTGTGACCACAACGAATCCGCCCATTGCAACGCTTTACTTTGCAGTTGAGAGATGACGAAGGCGATTTTGGAAGTTTCCGTTGGGTAGAGGTGCGGTTGCATCTCCAGGACCAGTTCACACTGCAGCAGAAATCCGCTGCAGTCAATCCGGAGTAGGGCGCTGGTTTGGCCATGGGACTGGCGTGCAAAGCAGGTGAAGGAGTAATGGCGCTGGATGCGGAAGCGGCAACAGGTGATGGTGACGATGGAGGGTTGGTGAGTGTTCGCCGCAAAGCGTCCACGAGCTCTTGGAAGGGATCCGGATTGCTCATGTTGATATCGGTAAGTCTTAGGTCTGGTCTTCTGTTACATTACTGAAGGGACAGAGACAGATGTAAAACCAATAGCGATGTTTATTGATATCAATAGAGCAGTGCAGGTGAGATATAGTTGAGATATATGATGAATGGATCTTGCAGATGGATAACACAGTCTTTATCTTGATTGTAGAAAGGATAGAGTTTACCGGAGCTGGAGCTTGGAGACACTGGAGACTTGAACACTCACACACAACAGGGAAGCCACACGAGGGAAATAGGAGACGTTGGAGACAGGTAAGTATATTGTCAGGAGTCCTTGAGGTAAGCATCAGAGTAGGTATGATACGAACGAAACCGGACAGTGATTGTGTGTGAGTGTGGGCTTCTTATAGTGGTGCTGATGAGTGCTGATGAGGTACAGGTGCGGGTGATTAGTATTCCGGTGATTGGCTGCGTTGTGACTGAGTGAGGGTGGAGCCTGGCGTGTCTGTGACAATTACATAGGTATTATTAAACACCAGTGCAACCTTTTAGAGTTGTCTTATTGATAATAAATGCTGGAAATGTAAACAAGAAACTGGCACATACATTCATGCTCTCTGGCAGTGTTCAAAGATTCAGCCTTTTTGGGAAATTGTGTTGAAATATTTTGGAAGATGTTTGGGATTTGACCTTCCATTTTCATCAAGGATTTGCCTTTTAGGAGATAAATCTGAGATTCCTCCGATTAAAAATAACGAGTTCCCATTCATGTTACATCGATACTGACGTAATGGGGTCTTGCTTGGGAGCCCAATCACCTCCAAATGGAACAAAACAAGCCAACGGGCCACATCCTCGCCCATGCCTCACCTCATTCCCTATCGGGACCTCTCTGTCGCTTTGGCGGGTCAACAGAGAGCTCCTTTCGAGCCCCTTGAGTCAGTCGAGCTGAAACATCTGTCATTTAAAACAGTGCTCCTGACCGTGCTCGCTTCCTTAAGAGGGTTGGGGACCTGCAAGCATTTTTGGTCAGTGAATCATGTCTAGAATTTGGGCCGGCTTCTGCTCACGTTATCTTGAGACCCCGGCTTGGATATGTGCCCAAAGTTCCCACTACTCCCTTCCGGGACCAGGTGGTGAACTTGCAAGCGCTGCCCCTGGTGTGTCCCGTTCGAGCCCTGCGTGTTTACGTGGACCGCACACAGAGCTTCAGGAGCTCTGAGCAGCTCTTTGCTTGCTTTGGAGGTCAGCAGAAGGGAAAGGCTGTCTCCAAACAGAGGTTGGCCCACTGGATAGTGGATGCCATCGCCTTGGTGTACCAGTCCCAAGGCGAGCCGTGCCTCCTCAGGTTGTAAGCTCACTTCATTTGGGGAAGTTGCCTCCTCCTGGGCGTTGGTGCACGGCGCCTCTGTAGAGCTGCAGAGCTGCAGGCTGGGCGACACCAAACACATTCACAAGATTTTATAATCTCAGAGTGAATCCGGTGTCCACCCGTGTGCTGTCCAGGGGTGTTCGCTTGCTTGTGCCATTTCCATCAGACGAAGGAATGCGAGCACTTTTTTCCTGCTCCTCAGGTCAGTTCCCCACATGGTGAACCCTGTGGAGATCCTCCTGCATCCTGCGGCAGGTCCAGTACTCGTGTGCATGCCCGGTTGTTCTGCCCTTGTACTGGGCTAGATACCCATTTGATGTGATTCCCCTCGGGTAATCCCATATGTGTCTGTCCACGGTACGGTTTCCCTGATGGTAAACCCGTGTCTTTCCCTGGGCGGCTCTGCTCTGCTCTGTCTCTGAGCGCTAGAGTTCCTCCCGGAAGGTAGGACCTACATCAGAGATCTTCCATAAGCGTTACTGCCCCTCGAGTCAGTCCATATGTGTCTTCCACACGTCACCTCCCTTCAGGCAAGGTGTGGTCTCAGCAGCTTTCCCCTCCTTATGGGGAACACTTTCCTGGCGTTTTGGTCATGGCTGAAAAATGTGGGAATCGAGTCCCAAAGCACTCTTCCCCGAGGGTAAGGAACAGCAGCTTCGACCTTCCCCTTAATAACACTCTGTCCTCTCCATCCCACTGGTATGGAAGACCTCTCGGGCTTACTCCGGATGCTGGAGGGTTACGACTCTGTGGTAGCACCTGCATTTGGGCACGCCGTGGCTTGCCAGCATCTGCTTTCCTAACACTCGTAACGTGGCTCAGTTGCTATGGCGCTTTCCATTTGGATGCCATTACATCAGTAGCGAAGTAACGTTGAACATGAATGGGAACGTCTAGGTTACTATTGTGACCCTGTTCCCTGAAGGAGGGAACGGAGATGTTACATCCCCTTGCCATAGCATAGAGTCACCGCTGAATGGCCGGGTACCTATCTCTGCTCCTCAGCAAAATATGAATGGAAGTGAGTATGCTGGTCCTATTTATTCCCGGATGCCGGGGTGTGGCCTGCCATGTAAATCTCACTGGCCAATTCCCATTGGCTTGTTTTGTTCCATTTGGAAAGTGATTGGGCTCCCAAGCGAGACCCCATTATGTTAGTAATGACGTAACGTCTCCATCCCCTCCTTCAGGGAACAAGGGTTACAATAGTAACCTAGACGTTTTCTATTGTTACTGTGAGTGTAATCATATATCCAAGATATCCAATGTCCTTTACTTAAAATGTGGATTGAATATATGATAGAGAATGAATCATATGAAAAAATTTTAGCTAAAGTGAATAGAAATCACATTGAAATCACATCGATGTTGACATGTGGGAGAATTTTATTCAGATTGATACTGAATCTAGTATCAGTCACCCTTTTTAAGTGTGACTTGCTTAACCTTTTGTGCATTGAAGTGTAATTTCTATAAAAATAATAATTATTATTACTTATATTTACTTTTGTTTTGTTTTGTATAAAGTGTATTTATTTAATTTTGTACTAGTATGTTTTGTTATGTATAACGAAAACCAATAAAACATTTAAAACAATTTAATAGAAAGTTAAATATAAACCTGATTGTTACTGTAAAAAAGTAAGGGAATTAGTCATTTTAACTATTTAGTCATGAAAAGATACTTTTTTAGATCTAGCTAGAAATAAATAAAATATGTGAAACTGATATTTAACTCACCGTAGACAGTGAGATGAATAACAGAAGGCCTCGAGTAATAGTCATTATCTAGTTGATATTCTCCAGCATGTTCAGTTGTGATGTTTGTGATGGTCAGAGATCCAGTTTGATTGTCCAGCTTCAGTCTGTCTCTGAATCTCCCACCAAGAACATCATCATATACAGTGATTCTGTTGTCTTCTTTACTGATTTCAGCAATTAAAGTGTCTTCGTTTCCAAACTTCCACTGAATCCAATCATCATTCTTCATTTCAGTAAAATCAGAGTTGAGAGTGACTGAATCTCCCTCCGTCACTGACACTCAATCACACACAGAACAAACAGAAACATTTATCTTTGTCACAGATAAACAGATTATAGTGTTTTATTGAACTAAACTGTTAAAAATTTAAGTTTGACACAAACAATATCATAAAACAAAAATAAACAAAATGGTCTCTGTGTCACAGTCCTGGTTGCAGCATGAAGGAGAAATGTCAGGATCTTAGCGCAGTAGTTATTTTAATCCACAAACTCACTTTAACACTCTGAGGTCTGAGGGTATCGCCGGCGATACCACCGCGTTTTTTTCTTACCAGTGTGAAAGAGACTCAAAATACTCCGTCAATGTTGCACATACAATTAAGAGTTATACACCATTTTAATCTGTTGAATATCTTCTTTCATTTGTGTACACTCAGAGTAAAAACAAAATGTTGCTTTTTGTAAAATAAAGAAAACTAACATGATGCGTGATCTCTCGTCCCCTCTGAACAAAGTCCAATCTGATAGTTCTCAGAAAATGAACTGTAACTTAGTGAATACGAATGACAAAAAAATTAAACTTATGTCTAAAGAAACATTGAAATGTCAGGTTTTTAATCATGTAAGTCAAATCGAAACAAACATTCTGTGTTTATGTAATCTGTATGAAAGAGAGCCATGTCAGAAATCCGTGATTCAGCTCATTATCTGCTAATGCGGCCACGCCCACGGAGCCAGCTATTCAGACGCAAATTCAGAAGCAATACATGCATTCATTGTCTCAATCGTGTATTTATTGTCTTGAAAAGTGCTTATCTGGATGTTAAAGCGTTGTTGTAAAGCATGGTTAGCGAACTCTAGAAGACATGCAGTTAGTTCCTGGTTCTTCTTCTTCTTTATATGGATTTGTGGCCTAAAGGTGTACAGAGCGCCCTCCGGCTGCAAGTATGAATTGTATCCAGCTCATAGTGATGATATATAGAATAAATATAGAATAAATATTACTCCTCTGTATAGAAATTGACATAAACATATAAGAATCCATCAATATTTCTCCAAATGTGCATACTTTAAGCTAAAAGCCTATATGAAATGCCATAGAGGTAACATAATTGTTCAGACACTTTGCATCACAGAAATACATTATATTTTAAAGAATATAATAGAATACCATTATTTTAAATTGAGCTGAGACATGATTACAGAGGGTTTTTTCACACCCTACCTGACTGAAAGGCCTCATTAATATGCAAGTCATTTCAGGTCATTATTATTTGATTCTTTTGTCTCCTCAGGTGTAAATGGCCCATTATTCATGATCATTCACGCCTCCACGCATACTGTGTTTCTTGACAAAAAGTGACTTACAAAAACTAAATCAATATATTGTTTTATATGAAGGAGTAGGCAGCATAATTTTTAGATAATTCTGAAGCAAAAACTCTAGTCTACAACCTCCAATACCCAGAAGTCTTATGAACACAGATTTAATATACTTTTTTTGGCCTTATTTCAGTGACTTAAGTTTTTTGTTTTTTCAATAACCACGCATAAACGTTATTCCTTCAAAAAACCAACATGTACATACATGTTCCTCACATATTATTGTAGCCTAGTTTGTGCTGAATACAGTGTAATGACACTTGTGTCATTAATGTGTTTATGAACAAATGAAAAAAGCACAAATGTCAGGGCATGTCAAAACTTCTCCAGGCCCCAAATCAGCCTCAGACTCCAGAGGATTAATCCAAAAAAACACTTGACTTGGAAAACAAACAGAACAACCAGGTGAACACAACATAGAAATGACAACTGAATAGAACAAACACAGGGCTTAAATACACACAGAACAGAGGATATAACAAGACTAATTAAACAGACACAGCTGGGACAAATGAACTCAAATTAGGGTAACCATGGGAACAAACAGGTGGCGGGAAAAATAAGAACAAAGGAGAACATGTGACTAAAGATAAAACAAACTCATACCAGAATAAAGAGAAACAAACTCAAAACCAAACACAAACCTGACAGTATGATTTAATTTCTCTTTTGCCATTAAAGAAACGGGTGTAAACATTTTTGAACTCACCAATGACAGTGACATGGAAATCAATGCTCATTCTGTTGATCTGTAGTTGATATTCTCCAGTATGTTCAGTTCTGGTGTTTGTGATGGTCAGAGATCCAGTTTGATTGTCCAGTTTCAGTCTGTCTCTGAATCTCCCATCAAGAACATCATCATATACAGTGAAGCTGTCGTCCTGTTTATTGATTTCAGCTATTAAAGTGTTTTTAAACCTCCACTGAATCTCATCATCATCCTTCATTTCAGTAAGATCAGAGTTTAGAGTGACTGAATCTCCCTCCTTCACTGATATTTTAACTGTATCATCAAACACACACATGGAGAACAAACAGAAACAGTTCAACACAGATTGAGACAGTCATTTACAAAAGTAAATGGTTTGACATTTGAATTTGAAATGAATATCATCATTAAACAACAGAAGCAAAATGGAGTTTGGATTAATAATTGAATCTTTGTGCTGATTAAAATATAAAACAGGTGAAACTGATTTTTAACTCACCAATGACATAGAGAGTAAAATAATGTTTCCTACTGTTGATCAGTAGATTATAACGACCAGCATCTTTCATTGTGGTGTTTCTGATGGTCAGAGATCCAGTTTGATTGTCCAGCTTCAGTCTGTCTCTGAATCTCCCATCAAGAACATCATCAAATATAGCAAATCTTTTGGGCCGTTTACTGATTTCAGCTATTACAGTGTTTTTATCTCCATAAATCCACTGAATTACATGATTACCCTTCATTTCAGTAAGATCAGAGCCTAGAGTGACTGAATCTCCCTCCTTCACAAACTTCATATCAACATAATCTCCAAACACTCCTGAAGAACAGAGTTTTTCACAGATTAAAATCACTTGATGTTGGTTTGATGAAGCTTCACTGAAATACTTTTAATCATTTAAATGTGAAATTAATAATACACATAATAATAGTACAAAGACAATATATGATGAATGAAAAGAGAAATAGATTTTATATGGAACAATTACTAAAAAAGACACTTAATGTTTAATGTCACATTAAAACTAATGCTGTTGGGTATCTGAGCTTCATTTTTATATTATTTTTATTTAATCAATCAATCAATCACTACTAACTGAGTTTAGAGCTGAATTCAAACTTGATCTCACAGTAAAATCACAGTTCAATTATTTCTATATGAGACTAACTGTAATGTGTTTATTCTGTTTAGGTTTAGTTTGGTCTCTCTTCGCTCTGTGTTCTCGATCATTAGTTAATTAATCCCAGACTTGTTTCTCCTCCTCCAATTACCTTCCTGATATTTAAACCCTGAGTGTTAAAGTTTTCACAAATCAGAATAGTGAGGTTAAAGGTACAATCTGTGATATTTTTTTCTGCTAGAGGTCGCTAGACGCCTATTCAAAACAAAGGCGTAGTTTGATGACGCCAAGTTTTAGAGCGGAAACTTGGGACATGTGGTCTCCATCTCAACAGACGGTGCAAAAGAATAGGGATTGGAGTCGGGAAGAACTCATGTTCATGGATGCGATTATTAACGTTACTGTAGTATGAAGCAGAGCAGGAGCGAGTGTTGTGGAGCTGAACGAGGAGCTGGAGCGATTGATCAACACACGCCTCACGAGCAGCGGGACTTTTATTATGACACAGTCGCCGGCGCCGCTTCCGCTTTCCGGTCATGAGTATGAGGTTTACGGGAGCTGTCCTTGTTGACAGAACCAGCGGCAGATGGTAAACAGTAATTATGTTCCATAAATAAGTAACACAATCCACCATAAAACGTGCAAGAAGTAAATAAGGAACTGCTTGAAGCAAGCTAGTGGTTTGCTGGACGCTAGACACTACTTCCGCATTTGTCCACGACACTGTTGTCATGTGGTTTCTACATCAGTAAAGGCGGTAACAAAGGGTAACTGACGTCATTGACAGGCGACTGCACTGCCTCGTGTCACTGTTTAGAATGGGAATTTTCTCATGATTTACAAGTAGTTGAAAACATTAGAGATATTGTTAGTAATCAGCTGGACAAAATATATAACACTAGCCTAGTGGTTTTTGGATATTTTACTGCGAATATCTTACATAGTGTACCTTTAAAGACTCAGGTAAGGGTTAACTGACCAGAATTGTATTGTTAAACTGTAGGGGCGCTATTACACATCTTCTGAAAGAGTACTGAATCTCCAGATCAAAAGACATGTGATGAAGAAGAAGCAGAAACATCACATGTAAGCAGATGCATATGTAAAATAATGAGATCATCAACATTAAACAGCATATAAATCAATACTGCTTAATGTTACTGAATGAAATGTTGACCCAGGACAAGCTACAGGACTGTGGAAGTAATCATTGATAAAAACACAATTTTCTCAGCTTTTTGCTCAAAATGTTTATTTATTTATTTATTTATTTTTAAAATTTTTATTAAATGATATCTGTTTTTTATGTTAGCGTGAAAAGACACAAAACACATTTTAAACAAAAAGTTAACAATGTTATTTATACTCTCAGGTATACAGAGGTTAGTACTTTCCAATAGTGTTTCAATTAAATCCGCAAATACCGAAAACAGAAATAATGTCAGTCTGGCTAGTAATAAGTGAAGCTGGTAATGCTGTTTGTGTGAATGTTAATCCTCTCTGACTAAATTAACTAGTCATTTATTACATGATACAAGAACAGAAACAATAAAAACACATTTCAAACTCACCATCCAGACGCCAGAAACACAAGCAGAACAAAACAGTGTGAAACATCTTCAATGATTTCAGTCCACAAAAGACAAACTCTTCAAACTGCTTCAGTAATAAAATGACGCTGATGTGAAACTGCATAAATGCATGTGACCATCTACTCTTATTTTGGTTGATTAATTCACACTTTGAACATTGACACTTTGACCTCAAATAGGCCTCAACTTCCTGTAAGTCAATGGTGTCGTTTTCAACAGAAAGAAACTGACCAACAACGTGTTAAAAGTGTCTTAAAGCAACAGTTTGTTCTTGTCATGAGATCCTGTGAGTGTTTGTCTCTGCTCTCTCCTGTAACTAATATAATATATATATATATATATATATATATATATATATATATTACTGTAATGAAGTATGATGATCAATTCAGTGGAGATTTGGATATAAAAACCCTGTTTCTGTTTGTTCTCCATGTGTGTGTTTGATGATACAGTTGAAATATCAGTGAAGGAGGGAGATTCAGTCACTCTGAACTCTGATCTTACTGAAATGAAGGATGATGATGAGATTCAGTGAAGATTTGTATATGGATACACTTTAATAGCTGAAATAAATAAACGGACCGGCAGATTCACTGTATATGATGGTCCTGATGGGAGATTCAGAGACAGACTGAAGCTGGACAAACAAACTGGATCTCTGACCATCACAAACACCACAACTGAACATGATGGAGATCATAACTACAGAGATTTTTAGCAAGATTTTCATCAAAATCATTCAACGTTTCTGTCTACGGGCAGAGATAATTTGACTTGTAATTCAAATATTCATACTATTTACATATTGAATTGTTGAATCATTTTATAGTTTCTCACTCAACACATGGAACCAAGAATAAGATGGATGTCAGCTCTGATATTAGTGTTTATTGACTGATCTGATCTCAGTTTGATGTTTTTATTCCTCAGACTCTGTCCACTGTTGTGGTCCTACTGAAGCTGTGATCCGATTGGTCCTCTCTGCTCTGGTGGGCGTGGCTACTGTCATTATTCTGGTTTATGACATCAGATCCAGAAGAGCTGAACGAGATCAAGCTCATATTCACACATCAGGTACATGATTGATACATGAATGATTTTGCATATATTAATATTTTTGAGATTTATTAATTTATGGCTTATGTAGAACTATATTTTCATCTTTTTCAGGAAGTATTGAAACCTAAAGCTGAACGCTGAACGCTAAAGGTTCTTCAAGTGTGTTTTTAGTGTTTTTGTTATAATTACTTAAGATTATTTAAGCTTCTGCTCTCTCTTTCAGTGTCCGATTTTTAAAAATCCAGTTTGTAAGGCTTTATTGTTTATATTTCTCTCTCATACAAACACATTAATAAAGAGACACACAGATCTCACTTTACTACTTCTGCTGTTCATCTGTCATATGTATTTGCTTGTCTTTATCAATAAAGTTTTCTCACTCTGAGGTTCAAGAGTCTCTCCATGTTTTATTAAATTTATTTATTTGAGCGTCTCCTGGAGGAATACTAACTTTATGTGTATTTTAACAATTTCGGCAGTGATCCACATATAAAGCTTTACATTATTAAAATAATGCTGAACATCAGACAGGATGGCACCAGAGCTTCACAACAGAAATTCACACATCAAAACAAGAATCCTTTTGTCCCTCTTTGATTAATACAAAAGAGTATGATAGGACCCTTAACGACAGCTAAGGACTCTTATGGCACTTGCATATGATTAAAGGTTGTTTTAGTTAATGAAGTGTGCAGTTTGCGGTGTTACAAAGTGGTTAGTCCATGCCAGCTTTCTTATATTATAACTGTTATAACAGTACCAGTGCATATATTTGTTTAACATATCAGATGAATGTGCAAATGAACAAATGAATGTGCTGATACACTACAGAATGACAAACAGGTAGAACAGATCGTCATCACTCTGCCTATCGCTTTTGCAACATAAACCACTCAAAGCTGAAAGAAATTATGTCCAAATAGAGCTAGATAGAACCTACATTTGAAAAAAAGATGTAGAGATTGCATTTTTAATGAAATAAACTGGTACTTTTAAAGGTGCCCTAGAATTGAAAATTGAATTTACCTCGGCATAGTTCAGTACATCGAAATGACATACAGTGAGTCTCAAACTCCATTGTTTCCTCCTTCTTATGTAAATTTAATTTGTGCAAAAGACCTCTGAAGAACAGGCGAATCTCAACATAACACCGACTGTTACGTAACAGTCGGGATCATTAATATGTATGACCCCAACTTTTGCATATGCCAGCCCATGTTCAAGGCATTAGACAAGCCAGTATTAACGTCTGGATCTGCACAACCGAATCATCAGATGTTATGCAGGTAAGCAAGCAAGGACAATAGCGAAAAATGGCAGATGGAGCGATAATAACTGACATGATCCATGATATCATTTGTAAATTGTCTTTCTAAATGTTTCGTTAGCATGTTGCTAATGTACTGTTAAATGTGGTTAAATTTACCATAGTTTCTTACTGTATTCACGGAGACAAGAGAGCCGTCGTTATTTTCATTATTAAACACTTGCAGTCTGTATAATTCATAAACACAACTTCATTCTTTATAAATCTCTCCAACAGTGTGTAATGTTAGCTTTAGCCATGAAGCACTATCAAACTCATTCAGAATCAAATGTAAACAAATAAATACCATACTTACATGATCGGATATGCTGCATGACGAACACTTTGTAAAGATCCATTTTGAGGGTTATATTAGCTGTGTGAACTTTGTTTATGCAATGTATTATAGAGTTGTGAGCTTTTAATCAGAACAACTTTTAAGAAATTCTTTGGATTATATTGAAAAAAAACTGATCTTCTGCTGTAGAATCACAGTGCTGCTGTAATCAATGATGTAAATCTCATGACAACCTCTAAGTAGGGTTTCCATAGACCTGGCAAATTATTTTGTCTGAGATTGATACCAGTTATCTAAAAAGACATGGATAAATAAACGAACAAACATTTTCTTAGAAAAACTAAAATCTGAATGTTTATTGTACTGAAATCTTACTGATATGTCAATTGCATAATAATTTGGAACGCAGTGTATATTAGCTGTGTGAACTTTGTTTATGCAATGTATTACAGAGTTGTGAGCTTTTAATCAGAACAACTTTTAAGAAATCCTTTGGATTGTATTGAAAAAAACTGATCTTCTGCTGTAGAATCACAGTGCTGCTGTAATCAATGATGTAAATCTCATGACAAGATCGACGTGTTGCTTTAAGACATTTTTAACATGTTATTGGTCAGTTTATTTCTGTGGAAAACAACACCATTGATTTACAGGAAATTAAGGCTTACTGGAGCTCAAAGTATTAATGTTCAGAGCGTGAATTAATCAATAAAAAGTGCTAGATGGTCACATGCATTAACTCTTTATAAATAGGCAGTTATTTTAATTGACTGTAGTTTCACTTCACGTTACTACAGAGCAGCTTCACATCAGCATAGTGTACAACGGGGCTAAAGGCACACCTTAAGTGAAATGTGCTTTTCACTGCTCTCAAAGTGTAGTGTGGGGTAAAAGGCACACAGTATTGATATAATAATTTAGCTAAATAAATATTAATACCTGTTCAAAAGAGTCACTTTAGCAAAGTTTGTACTATTTTCTGTTTATTTTGATAAATGAAATAATTCATTTTTGTTCAATGAATATACTGTCATTAAAATATGTTGATATAAAAATATATTTTTTTATTATTTATAAAATGAGATTCTAAAAGCATTAAAGGAGATCCCATAATATTATTATAGATTAACAGTAACAATAAATGATATTTTATTATGATATGATTAATATCATATTTTTTTAAATATGATTGTTTCATTATTAATGGGTATTATCTCTAAGGTGGATATTTACCATCTGAATCTAATATGTCAACAAAATGGAAAAGTCAGCCAGCTTTTTATATCATGTTAATTATTGTGCTTTTTTTTTACCCCAAATACCATACTTTACATTCTTCTGTTATTGAAAAAACTGTTGCTTGAATTACCTTGAACAAAACTGGAAATCATTAAGAAGACCTTTGTCTGAAAATATAAACATTAATTTAATAGATTCTTATTTGCTACTTTAATCAAAAGCATTTTTAAAAAACATCAAATATTAGATCAAACTGCTTATTTATATATATGAGAAAATCCCCCAACATGCAATCCTGTAAACAATTGCTACACAGTGAGTGTACAACATTTACAAAATCCACTACAGACAGAAAATAACCACAGAGGGTCATACAGATATATCTATAAAAACAAGTAAAACTTACAGTCAGTCTGCAGTGGTTCAGCGTTAATTTTATGAAGAGACGAAATACTTTTGTGTGCAAAGTATTTTATTCAACAATATCTTATCTTCTGTGTCATTCTCATATGTTGTTTACGTCCAGCGCTTCCAGGTTCTACGTCAGAACGCCGTCTCATTATTGGCCGGCTCCTGCGTCAGCATCACACGCATGCGTCGTGGTGCTCACGTGATCGGCTTCAGTCAATACTGAGCCGCCAGGTTATTATTTTGGTTTTGTTTTTGTGCACAAAATACTCTCATCGCTTCATAACATTAAGTTTGAACCACTGCAGTCACATCGACTGTTTTAACAATGTCTTTAGTACCTTTCTGGACCTTGAAAGTGGTGATTATATTGAGTCATATACCTCTTGGATTTGATCAAAAATATCTTAATTTGTGTTCTAAAGATGAACGAAGGTCTTACTGGTGTGGAACGACATGAGGGTGTAATTAATGACAGAATTTTCATTTCTAACCCTTTAAATGTTAGTCTAAGACTCAAAGGAACATTTTTAGGTTCTCAACTTAAGAGACACTTTTGAAAATAACACCATCTAACAGGATCTACTGGAAGTTGCAGCCTGAAGTGACAAAGAGTGTGAAATAATCAGCAAAAACCACAAACAAACAAATGCCAGTGGTCACACATCAGCACTGCTGACTGACCTGCATGTAAACGATAACAGTAAGTTGTGGAACTAATATTAATTTTCATGATATCCCATGGGCAAAATAACTAAAATAAGTAGCCTAAATAATTTAAGAGCATTTTCTTATTTTGCAACCTGTCTGCCAACATGAAAAATAGTACTAAGAAAATAAGTGCAAATAGCTGTAAATGCTGTAAAAATAGCGATAATTTCTATTTTGTCTAGTTCTTTACAATAAGTGTAAATAGTAATTAGATGCTATTTAACTTTATATGGCATATTGACTATTTGCCCTCAGTATTGTTGTACATTAACAGGAGCAATAATAACAGTGTAAACGTGTAGGCAATTTTTTCACTTTTAGAACATTTTCTTAATTTTTTGAAAATAAATGCCTTTCTGATGTGATGGGAAAAGAGAGAAGAACGAGCTCGGAAAAGGCGGATTCGAACCCGGTCAACCGCATCACAAGCACGAGGTGGAGAGTTCCAGCGGCAGAAAGTTAGAAGTCCTGCCACATTTTTATTCCACCACGAAACCAATGTTAAGTTAATGAGATAAATAAGGATAATGAGTGATGATTGACCATTATTGAAGCACCTGATGATAACAAGCAGAATCACCAAAGGAGAAAAACACAATTTAAATCATCATGGAGATCAGAGTTTGCTTTAGTTGGGCTCTTGATCCTGATTTTTTTTTTATTTTTGATGTCTATTTTTTTTATATTCTTGATGTCTGTGTGTGCCTAACACCAGTGGTTAATGTAACAAGTAATAATACTTTGTTACAGTACTTAAGTATTTTTGGGAGAATCGTACTTTACTTGAGTCTTTTATTTCTGTCAACTTTTACTTTTACTCCACTACCATTCCTAATAAAATGTATACTTTTACTCCGATACATTTTCCCAAAGCATTTTCGTTACTTACTACAAAATAAAGTCAGAGGAACACAAACTGCCAGCATGTGCAAACAAGTGCTCGCACAACCGCGGTTGATTTCATTTGTCCGGGTTGCGTCCGTTGCTGGAGCGGCTGAGAAGAGTGCGCTGTCATTATACAGTACGAGAGCGGCCTCTAGAGGCGAAATAAAAACTATCACTGATGCCTCCTAGTTTATTTTGACACGTGACATGAGGCTGCGCCCTGCACAGAGCGGGACACTTCAAAAACGGATTTAAAACGAACGACGAAACGGTATGTTATACAGTGTACACTACAGTACATGTTTTCATATCATTATAAATAATTAGTTTGTTGAGTAGATGCTGCATTAGTGGAGAACAGTAGTATGTTTGCCGTCGAGGCTGAGAGGATGCTAACATTAGTACCTCAAGCGGTTACAACAATATGACAAAAACACCAACTGTTTAATGTCACGATTGTTACCATTCATTTGCTTAACTTCATTGTTATGCATTCATTATCCAGCGAAGTTGCATACGTATTTAAACTGTATTCTCATCATGCAGCGACAGAAACATAACAAATCAGAAATGTATTCGATTTCAGTTCTTTTTTTATCGGCACTGTAACACTTTTGATTAGATAATCATTGAGTTTTCTAAAATAGAGGCAAATAATGTGTGAAAGTATACATATAATAGACCCATGCTATGCCTTTGTGTGTAAAGATGGTAAGTTTTAAGCATGACTGTTATGAAATGGTAACACTTTACAATAAGAGTCCATTTGTAAATTAAAAGGTTAATAAAAGTATTGTACATTGCTAATTTCGACATTTACATTTTTACATTAGTATTTTTTTATATTTAAAAATTACAATAAACATTTAGCCATTTTTTTAATTCAAAGAAACAAAATGTAAGAAAGAGTTATAACTGAACATAATCATGCTGCTCAAACTGTATATCAATTTTAATTATATTTTTTGCTCCTTTTGTATTTTACATTTACTTGTACTTTTACTTTCAATACTTAAGTACATTTAATATATATATAATATATATATATATATATAAATACTTTTCGTACTTAAGTACAAAAAATATCCATACTTTAAAACTTTTACTCAAGTAACATTCTAAACAGTGACTTTAACTTCTACAAAAGTCATTTTAAGATATCTATACTTTTACTCAAGTATGGTTTTCGAGTACTTTATACACCACTGCCTAACACAAAGGGGTTTTTATTAATTAATCCATTAATATTTTTTTATTTATATTTATATAAATCAGAACAACTGGAATGTCCACCTCTGGTGGACACTGGAATCGGTGGTCGTCCACTATGACACTACATGAGCTGAAACGATCAAATCTTGCATCCCGACGCCCATTGCCATTTACGAATCCCCCATTGCCGTTACGACACCTTACGTCAAGCAGATTGTGGCCAAATCGGTGTAAGATCGTGTAGTGTGAACCAGGCAAAACACTTCAACATGGTTGTATTCATTACTCATTGCATAGTATTCATCACATAATCCTTAACACAGCGCCATCTAGTGGCTTTCTTGAGTAACAGGCACAATCACTGGATATCATTACAGATACTGAGCAAATAACTCCTGATATCATGTCAGTTCAGGGTGAGACACTAGGTGGAGCTGTTGATCCTCAGATGAGACCATAGAGACGAATGACACTAGAGCAGGGGTGTCCAAACTCGGTCCTGGAGGGATTCGGTCACTGTCCTGCAGAGTTTAGCTCCAACTTGCCTCAACACACCTGTCTGGAAGTTTCTAGTATGACTAATAAGAGCTTGATTAGCTGGTTCAGGTGTTTAATTGGGGTTGGAGCTAAAAAGTGCAGGAGCAGGATTGGACACCCCTGCACTAAAGATTTAAAGACTTTATTGTTGCTGTTGGAGGAAATGGAGCACTGATATGTTGTTTATGTGTTTCACTGTGTTCTCAAAGTATATTATAATGTGTCCCAAATCAGTGTTTGCTCAGATTAGAACAAGAAGAAGAAGCTGGGGGAAGATTATTGTATTATTATTAATGTAGATAGATTTTGTTTTAGCTAAAATTAGCTAATAATAATGCAAATATTTACAAATAATGTTTTAAATAATATTTTAAAAATGTAAAACTTTTTATGTGGCACTGCTGGACAATGTACAAAAAATAGTATTCCTCCAGGGGGCGCTCAACATAATGTAATAAAACATGGAGAGACTCTTAAACCTCAGAGTGAGAAAACTTTATTGATAAAGGCAAGCAAATACATATGACAGATGAACAGCAAGTGAGATCTGTGCGTCTCTTTATTAATTTTGTATCTGAGAGAAACATAAACAAAGCTTTACAAATAAGATTTTTAAAATCTCAAAATAATCTAGCTCAAAATAATCATCCATATTTATTATGACAAAAACACTAGAAGAACAAAAAATCAGCGGTGCTTTAGATTTCAATACTTCCTGAAAAAGATGAACATATAAAGACATTAATTAATAAATCTCACAAATATTAATATAAGCTAAATCAGTGTGTGAGAAATGTCATCATCAATCATGTTCCTGGTGTGTGAATATGAGCTTGATCTCGTTCAGCTCTTCTGGATCTGATGTCATAAATCAGAATAATGACAGTAGCCACGCCCACCAGAGCAGAGAGGACCAATCGGATCACAGCTTCAGTAGGACCACAACAGTGGACAGAGTCTGAGGAATAAAAACATCAAACTGAGATCAGATCAGTCAATAAACACTAATATCAGCACTGCCGTACCTGAACATGTGTGACAGAGGTGAGTGATGTCCAGATGTTGAGTCTGGTTGCTGATGGGATTGTTCAGCACACAGCTGTAGGTGTTTTTATCCTGATATTCCACCTCCAGAGGTAGAGAGAGACTGATGCTGAGATCAGACACACTGATGCTGGACAATAAACTGTTTCCTTTGTACCAGGAGAGAGTCACATGACCCACATTCACAGCTGAACACACCAATGAACATGATGATGAGGATGATGAAGAACATTGTGAAGAGTTTCTGCTGATGACAGGAACAGGCAGACGAGCTGAAAAACATCAGAGAATAAAGAGAAATGAGGATGAATGAAGATATTCAAGAAACATTGAGAGGAACCAAGATTATAATTTTTATACAATAAGACCCTGCATGTTCCTTACCAGTACTCATTAATATGATTCAATCTAATTTTTCAGGATATAAAATCTGTGATCACTTTTGGAAATATTTACAGATTAGAAACTGTTTTGTGGCACAGGTTTCTATGGGACAATACAATAATGTTATAGAAAACATTTGTGAACTACCAAGACCCCTTCAAAAATCATCTAAATTCTATCAACTCAGTTTAGGAATTGGTAATAAGAACTGTGAAAACTTAAGATTGACTGAAATAGATAAGGACAGTTGGGACAGAATTTTGTCCTACAGTGGAAGGTACATAAAGGAAGCAAAAGGTAAATTTATCCAGTATAAGGTATTATTCAACTCCAGTGCAACTTTTTAGAGTTGTCTGATTGATAATAAATGCTGGAAATGTAAACAAGAAACTGGCACATACATTCATGCTCTCTGGCAGTGTTCAAAGATTCAACTTTTTTGGGAAATTGTATTGAAATATCTTGGAAGATGTTTGGGATTTGACCTTCCATTTTCATCAAGGATTTGCCTTTTAGGAGATAAATCTGAGATTCCTCAGATTAAAAATAACGAGTTCTCATTCAGTCAGTTACGTTCGATACTACATCTATACTGACGTAATGGGGTCTCACTTGGGAGCCCAATCAACTCCAAATGGAACAAAACAAACCAATGGGAATTGGCCAGTGATATTTACATGCCGGGCCACACCTTCGACCATGCCTCTCCTCATTCCCTCTCAGGACCTCTCTGTCACTTTGGCGAGTCAACAGAGAGCTCCCTTCGAACCCCTTGAGTCAGTCGAGCTGAAACATCTGTCATTTAAAACACTGCTCCTGACCATGCTCGCTTCCTTAAGAGGGTCGGGGACCTGCAAGCATTTTCGGTCAGCGAATCGTGTCTAGAATTCAGGCCGACTTCCTCTCATGTTATCTTGAGACCCCGGCTTGGATATGTGCCCAAAGTTCCCACTACTCCCTTCCGGGACCAGGTGGTGAACTTGCAAGCGCTGCCCCTGGTGTGTCCCATTCGCGCCCTGCGCATTTACGTGGACCGCATGCAGAGCTTCAGAAGCTCTGAGAAGCTCTTTGTTTGCTTTGGAGGTCAGCAGAAGGGAAAGGCTGTCTCCAAACAGAGGTTGGCCCACTGGATAGTGGATGCTACCACCATGGCGTACCAGTCCCAAGGCGAGCCGTGCCCCCTCGGGTTGCAAGCTCACTACATTTGGGGAAGTTGCCTCCTCCTGGGTGTTGAGGCACGGCGCCTCTGTAGCAGACATCTGCAGAGCTGCAGGCTGGACGACACCAAACACATTTGTGAGATTTTATAATCTCTACACATAGATAGCCATGGGTATTCGCTTTCTTGTGCCATTTCCCTCGGACAAAGGAATGCAAGCACTTTTCCTGCTCCTCTGTTCAGTTTCCCCACATGGTGAACCCTGTGGAGATCCTCCTGCATCCTGCAGCAGCCAGATGCGGCGGAGGTGTCCGGGGCCAAGTCCAGTACTTGTGTGCATGCCCGGTTGGTCAGCCCTTGTACTGGGCTAGATGCCCATATGATGTGATTCCCCTCGGGTAATCCCATATGTGTCTGTCCACGGACCGGTTTCCCTTATGGTAAATCCTTGTCTTTCCCTGGGCAGCTCTGCTCTGCTCTGTCTCTGAGTGCTAGAGTTCCTCCCGGAAGGTAGGACCTACATCAGAGATCTTCCATATGCGTTATTGCCCCTCGGGTCAGTCCATATGTGTCTTCCACAAGTCACCTCCCTTCGAGCAAGGTGTGGTCTCAGCAGCTTTGACCATCCCCTGAGTAACGCCCTGTCCTCTCCATCCCACTGGTATGGAAGACCTCTCGGGCTTACTCCAGACGCTGGAGGGTGACGACTCTGTGGTAGCACCTGTATTTGGGCACGCCACGGCTTGCCAGCATCTGCTTCCCTAACACTCGTAACGTGGCTCAGTTGCTATGGTGCTTCCCATTTGGACCCCATTACCTCAGTATCAATGTAACGTAGAACGTGAATGACTGAATGGGAATGTCTAGGTTACTATTGTAACCCCCGTTCCCTGAAGGAGGGAACGGAGGCGTTACATCCCCTTTCCATAGCCCTGAGTCACCGCTGAACGGTCGGGTACCCTGGCTCGGCTCCTCAGCACAATATGAATGGAAGTGAGTATGCCAGTCCTATTTATACCCGGATGCCGGGGGTGTGGCCAAAAATAAACAAAATCTCACTGGCCAATTCCCATTGGCTTGTTTTGTTCCATTTGGAGGTGATTGGGTGCCCAAGCGAGACCCCATTACCTTAGTATTGATGAAACATCTCCATTCCCTCCTTCAGGGAACAAGGGTTACAATAGTAAGCTAGACGTTTTCCATTGTTACTGTAGGTGTAATCATGACAGAATGATTGATACTTTCATTTTGGAAAGATATCCAATGTCCTAAATGTGGATTTAATATATAATAGATAATGTATTATATGAAAAAATGTTTGCTAAAGTGAATGGAAATCACATGGATGTTGACGTGGTTGAATTTTATTCAGATTGTTACTTCAGGCATGAATCTAGTATCAGTCATCCTTTTTAAGTGTGACTTGCTTAACCTGTTGTGCATTTAAGTGTCATTTCTATAATTATAATTATTATTTATTTTTGTTTGTTTTGTATACAGTGTATTTATTTATTTATTTAATTTTGTACTAGTATGTTTTGTTATGTATAATGAAAACCAATAATAACATTTTCAAAAAAAAAAGAAAAAAAAAAAGTAGAACATTTAAAACAATTTAATATAAAGTTAAGTATAGACCTGGCTGTTAATGTAAAAAAGTAAGGGAATTAGCAAATTTTATCTAATTAGTCATGAAAAGATAATTTTTAGATCTAGCTAGAAATAAATAAAACATGTGAAACTGATATTTAACTCACCGTAGACAGCGAGACAAATAACAGAATGTCTCATGTAATAGACGTTATCTAGTTTATAACGTCCAGCATGTTCAGTTTTGGTGTTTGTGATGGTCAGAGATCCAGTTTGATTGTCCAGCTTCAGTCTGTCTCTGAATCTCCCATCAAGAACATCATCATATACAGTGACTCTGTTGGGCTGTTTATTGATTTCAGCTATTAAAGTGTCTTCAACTCCAAACTTCCACCGAATCCAATCATCATTCTTCAATTCAGTAAAATCAGAGTTTAGAGTGACTGAATCTCCCTCCGTCACTGAAACTGAATCACCGAACAAACAAAAACAAGGTTTGTCGCAGATAAACAGATTATGTTTTATTGCATTAAATTGTTTAAAATTTAAGTTTGACATAAACAATATCATAAAACAAAAATACACAAAATGGTGTATGTGTCACTGTCCTGGTTGCAGCACGAAGGAGAAACATCAGGATCTTAGTGCAGTAGTTATTTTAATCCACAAACTCTAAATACAAAAAAACACTTGACTTGGAAATCAAATAGAACAACCAGGTAAACAAAACATAGAAATCCCAACTGAACAGAACAACACAGGGCTTAAAGGGGCTCTATGTAAGATTTTTACTTTAATACAGCATAAAAAAAACCCCAATATGTTTGCAGATATTTAGGAAACATGCTAAGTTCACCTACTTGTTCCTCAGAAAAACAATGCTACAGCCAGATATTCTACTTTGAAAATGTGCGTTCTGTGTCGGAATGTCTGTCTTTGTTTGGTCTGTGCGAAACCATGTGCTGCAGTTTATCCAATAGAATTTTTCGACATCACTAGTTGCCAGTGGACTACTTGCACTGAGCCTCGTGACGCACATCCGGTTTGAAATATTACGGCTCAGTTGTTTCCGGTTATATATATTTTCAATGCGCCGTTATCACATAGATAACTAAAACCCTCTTAAAACGAGAGTCCTCGGAATGATTTTAAATTCCAGACATATTCAGAGACAAGAGAAGAGATTCTGATGATTACCGTGTACTGACATTTCCAAACTCAACGGAACTTTAATTTTTAATCCAACATAAGCTGTGGTTCTTTCACCACAGGGTGTCAGCGCTCTACTAGTGATTGCGACGCTGCAGTGTGAGACGTGATAAATAAGATCAGAATGAACATAATATTTTAGTCTCTATTCTGTGCCATTTTTTCCGACAACTATTTATGTAATTCACACATTTATGCCAAAAATCCTAATATTCAAGGTAGTTGCGCTGTCATTGCGTTATTCTTTAAGATTAATTAATAACACCGTTAAAGCAGTTATCACATTCATTCAACTATTTCAAACACTGGAATAAAAGAGCACCAATGCAACCAATCGGCAGCTGCAGATGCTTGACAGTTTTAACTTTTTTTTTTTTTTGTTTGTCTTGCCATCGTGATAATGCGTTGTCACCCATCGTTACTACACTTACCATAGTAAAACAATGCACTTCCTTAAGTGTGTTTATCAGTCAAATTCATTTAAATGTAAATTTAACAGGTATGAGATATGATGACTAAGAGAAAATCACTGCTAATGAGAAGACGAGCACTTGACGGCGGAAGGTTAGTGGGGAAATATATTTATTTATTATTCAGAATGCGCATTTGGAAGGGAAATATATTAATAAACGTTTCAGCAGGTTGAAGATAATTAATGTTAATGCAGAGAATATGATTAATTGTTTAAAAAAACATTTCGCAGCCCTAAAATGTAGTAATAATCTGCGTTTTCACAAGAAGCTCTCTGTATATAAGTGCGCTGAACGCTGACCGGAAACGCTCGAGCCGTAATAAGTAGAAAGCGGAAGTAGCTGTGCAAGTAGTCCGTTGGCGGAAAACACTGCATATTGCAGCCATGGAAACCAGCAAACAAACTGGGTCAGAGACTCGCAGATTCTACTTTACCTAAAAGCCTCTAAATATCTCTATGAACAACAGCATATTAAAACAGATAAATCAACTCATAAGCTTACAGTGTTTAAGTCTTCTCAGCTTTCATTGTGAATTGTGCTCCCTCTTGTTGCTGGCAACCCGCATCTTTGAACGAGGGGGCTGGCCAAACAATATTTTGAATTTGGATTGCAGTAGCCTACCTATTTTGATACCTATCATTCCTACATAGAGCCCCTTTAAATACACAGAGAACAGAGGATCGAACAAGACTAATTAAACAGACACAGCTGGGACAAATGAACTCAAATTAGGGTAACCATGGGAACAAACAGGTGGCGGGAAAACTAAGAACAAAGAAGAAAATGTGACTAAGGATAAAACAAACTCATACCAGAACAGGGAAACAAACTCAAAACCAAACACAACCCTGACAGTATGATTTGATTTCACTTTTGTCATTAAGAAACAGGTGTAAACATTTTTGAACTCAGCAATGACAGTGAGATGGAAATCAATCATCATACGGTTGTTCAGTAGCAAATAACGTCCAGCATGTTCAGTTCTGGTGTTTGTGATGGTCAGAGATCCAGTTTGTTTGTCCAGCTTCAGTCTGTCTCTGAATCTCCCATCAAGAACATCATCATTTACAGTGAATCTGTCGGCCGTTACATTGATTTCAGCTATTAAAGTGTTTCCAAAACTCCACCGAATCTCATCATCATCCTTCATTTCAGTAAGATCAGAGTTTAGAGTGACTGAATCTCCCTCCATCACTGATATTTTATCTGTATCATCAAACACACACAAAAAACAATAGGGGTGTAAGAAAATATTGATACACATGAATATCGCGATTTTATATATGGTGATTTGATTCTCAAAAACACTGTATCGATATTTATATATTTATTTATTTACATCCAAGATTCATGGCTTTGTGTTCAGTTTAAACCACAGACTGTATAAAACCCAACCCCTCAGAATGTAAACGGACACAGAGCCGGAGAAGGGGAGGGCGGGCCGTAAATGGCCCGCAGGCCGGCAGTTTGAGACCACTGCTTTAAACAATAGACTGCTTTAAAGCAAACAGCTTTACAGTATCAAATATAAAACTGTCATTCAGTCATGAAATAGACTGCTATACTGTGAACCTTTAAAACACACTGTTAAACCTTGCTGTAGAAAAACGGCCAAATTTTGACAGTAACAAAACATTTTCCATTAAAATAGTAATATACTGTAGAAAACAATGCATCCTGGGTAATATTTGTCATTTTTGAGAAAGAAGCCTACAGGCTAATATACAGTGAGTTAACATTGCTCAAAGTCGACACTGTTCCAAATCACACCCTATACTCTCATTCACTGTTCCCTATATTAGTTAATTTTTTGGAACTCACTGTAGTTGTAAGGCCAAATTTAAGCATCTTAATAATGTAACACAAGGGATTAAACAGAATGAGATCAATGAATCAAGAGGCTGTAACAATTACATCATTATCAGCACTCAACTATCAACTAAGCTGATCTTCTGCAGAATCACAGTGCTGCTGTAATCAATAATGTAAATCTAACTCAGAGATTGGGCTCTAAATGAGTTCATTGATTCAGATCAAATAATGATTATGTGAAAACATAACCAACACCTGATCATCTTTTAACTTTGCTTGTCTGGCTGCTATAACTCAGTTACAGCAGGGTCCGTGTAACGGTTCACAATTCAATTTTCAGACCATACAATGCAAATGCAAAAATGAAAAATTGAAACCAGACGTTCATTTTTCTTGTTTTTCAGTTACATCATCAATGGATATTTGCAGCCCTTGTTGATGTTAACAAAATCATCACAAATCACGAATCTGATGTTCTGTTTTTAATTTTGTGATTATATTTGGCATTTATAGCCACTGACCTTGTGTAACTGCAATATTGACACCAATAGCATTAAAATGAGCAATTATCTTGAAAGGCAATAAAAAGCACAAGTTGTTTGAGCGAGTGTTTCATGTCGTCACACACAGACATCAAGATTTTGGATATGAATCACAACCACGGTGACAATCAAAGATATATGAATTGCAGATGCTATAGGCGAGTGAATAAGTATGTCTGAAGCCTTAGTAGTCATAAATGAGTATTCGAGAAGTTCCCGGATGGCCTACTGCTTCCGCCCTGATTCTGAAGTGTTCCTCGATCTGACTGTCCTCCAAACAAAAACGACCATATAAGTCGTTTTTCAAGCACCTTATAGACTAGCACGGGTTGGCGTTTTTCTATTTCAGCTTTCTTGACTGTACGCTTGTGAGCTTCCGGTTCTGAGATATGACTGTCATGAACTCTGTCAGTTCAGGACTCCATTTCCCACAATCCTCCCGGACAATCACCTGCACTCTCACTCACTCAATCAGTATCACTCACACCCAACAATAAGACACACACACACACACACCACCTCAGGGCTAGGTGTTGTTTTCCCTGTGTGGCATTTCCGAGCATTCCCTGTGTTTATTGTCTGCCTGTCTGTTCCAGTTCCTGGTCCTGTCTGGTTTCCCGTGTATGACTCTCTGCTACCTGCCCTTTGGATTGTTTATTGTTGCCTGACCTTGTGAATGATATCTGCCTTCCTCGAACCACTGCCTGTACCTTGACTATGATTCTGCCTAGCCCATGTTATCCCTGTTTGCTCCTGTTGAACTCTGCCTGTACGACCACGCTCATCTTTTAATAAAGCTCGCAGTTGGGTCCCTGCCTGAGTCTCGCCTTCGTTACAATGACGAGAGGGAAGACGTGAATAATGGCGCAATTTTGCACACAATGTCTACAAGACTTTCCAAAAATAAGTATCAGCGACGTACACCGGCTTGTACAAGCGGCTAGCCCAGCCCCAAGGAGCAAAAAGAGAAAAGGGATATAAGATGTACATATCGAGTTACATCGACAACTCGGAAGGTAAGTTATACAACATTAGCTAAATGACTGGCAAGCTGGCTAGCTCTAGCTAAGGTTACTGGCTAGCTTTGACAATTCGACAGGCTATTTGATCCAGTTTAAATTGTGTATGCAAGTGTATGCATAACATGAATGATGTCCAATCCCCCCCAGTTTTAAACAAAGATTCAACAGGGAGGGTGAGCGTCAGGGCTTCCTGCTACAGGTCAGTGAAAAAAAACGAGAAGCCTCACGACCTCACCCAGCCAGCAGAGCCATGTGGGGCCCAAATGGGTTTGACCTGGGCTATCTAACTGGGACCCAGCCAGTTTTGCACCCAGTTTCCATGTAGGCCCCACATGGATTTGCCCAGATGAAATGAACACTGCTTAGTGTGCACACTACAGGCTGTTTAATGTAACACTTAATCAGTGTTGGAGGTAATGAGATAATTAAGTGATTGAATAATGATTTTGTATTAGTGAAGAACACCTGCTGTTAACAAGCATAATCACTGAAGGAAAGAGAAACACAAGAACTACTTCCAGCCACAGCCTTGGATGAAATCAACTGAAGATAAAATACATTACATCTCTCAAGATCTGATTAAACAACTCCACAAACAACATTAGCTTCACTTATTACTAACCAGACTGACTTTATTTCTGTCAGACATCTACAGAAGTTCGTATAAGAATTAGAAGAGGCTTAGATGTTGATTACTTATTTGAAAGTAATAGTTTGATTTGATGTTACCATTGTGGCGATCAGTGTGTGCTTTAGTCAGGCTCTTGACTTTTTAACATTAGTTTTTCTCTTGACAGCTGTGTCTGTTTGTTATGGTGTGAACAGCAAGAGAAAATATAATCAGATGCTGTAAGCTGATTGATGATAAGAATATAATCATCATATATTGGCTTAACTCATTGATATTACGTGGGAGGTTTATACGGGTAGTATGTTATTAATTCTGTTTTATTGTTATGATTCTACAGCAAGAGAATAATAGAATTTAATCAGAACATCAAACGATTTATAACACACCATTTACATATTTGGGCTCCTGTGAGTTTTACTCGCACACAGACATCAAGAATCAGCATATGAATCTCAACAATGGTGACATGCTTCAATGGTGCAATGCATTCTGGGAGCCATGGATAAGTTTCGTATGATGCACTCAGAATGCATTGCATTCGTTTTTTTTCACTGAATAATGATTTTGTATTATGCTTGTTAACAGCAGGTGTTCTTCACTAATACAAAATCATTATTCAATCACTTAATTATCTCATACCTCCAACACTGATTAAGTGTTACATGAAACAGCCTGTATGTGTGACACTAAGCAGTGTTCATTTCATCTGGGCAAATCCATGTGGGGCCTACATGGAAACTGGGTGCAAAACTGGCTGGGTCCCAGTTAGATAGCCCAGGTCAAACCCATTTGGGCCCCACATGGCTCTGCTGGCTGGGCAGAGTAGGGAGTAGAAATAAGAAATGTTCATCAGTTCAAAGCCTCAATCAGGTTCATGTTCTGTGGTTTTGATGTGGCTAGGAGAGGTAACTTAACCTGTAACTTAGGATTCAAATAAGCTAGCTAGCTGATGTTTTGCAACAGGTTGCATAGTAACAGTTACTAACTCATCTTGTAACGTTAGCTAGCTATGTGTGTGTAGCATGAAAGGGCTAAGTTATATCTTCTTTCTTTTCGTTTTTGCAACCCTGTGTTGCAAACCCTTACGAAAAAGAAGTTTATTCAAGTGTGCATTAGTATATTCTTTAAACTAAAAATAAGAAATATACTTTCAGTCTACTCTTTATATACTTCTCAGAAATATACTTTATGTACTTCTGAGATATATACTCAAAATTGCACTAAAGTATACTTGACAAAAGTCTAAGTATATTTGGCCTATACGTGGACTTGGTTTATGGACTCGATCTACTTTAAATAAAAAAAAAATTAAATAAAATAAAAAAAAACTTACTTATATTTAAGTGTTGATAAAAAGGATTCATGAAGCTACAATAAAAGTTTTTAAAATGGAAAGAGTTAAAGTACAGTTCAAGGTATTTCAAGTATAAAAAAAAAAAATACCTAAATAGAGGAACATAGAAGTATGCTTAAAGTGCAAAATAATATATAAAAAGTAAACTATAAGTGTGATGTCATGTTCACTTAAAGAAAACTTAAAATATACTTGCACTAAACTAGCAGTTTACTGAGAGTATATTTCAAAGTGTACTTTCGTATACTAAAATGTAGCTACTAGTATTAAAATAGTAAACTACTAGTATACTAGTATAAGTTCACTTTTAGTACAGATGCAGTACAAATGAGAAACGTAGCTGTGAACTAGTTAAAGTTTACTACTGTTACAACTTATAGTACACTTAAAACGTATACTTCAATTGGGCCAATTAGTCCCAAGCGGTATTAAAATAGTACACTTACAAGTTTACTACTAGTACATTGATATTATACTTACTACATAAAGTACTTAAAAAATATACTTGAACATTACTTTAGTATACTTGATCAAATGAACTTGAAGTATACTAGTTTTTCGTAAGGGAAATGACAAAAATTACCTAAACATATACCTAGCTTTCATGGAAACCACAGAACTGGTTGGACGGCTGCTGTTCTTTTACTGTATGTTTATTATAATCCATGCACAGTCCAGTTATCTTTATGGTTCATTGGCCAGTGGTAAGTGCTGATTTTGTACCCTGTACATATGTTATGCATTCAACGTTCACTGTTTTACTAACACTATATAAAAAAGGGGGTAAATTGAGACAGGTGATAAATGTTGATCTATTTGGATGTCCTTAGATTACAGCATTGTGTATGACGCATCACTGATAGCCTGACATGGTTGAGTCTATTCCCATACCTACTACATACCTGATCAGCCTGTTCTCAGCTTTCTCATTTTCTGTGTTGTATTGAAGTTGTGTTCTAAATGTGAAATGACAAACATTTTGTTTTAATGTGCAGATGTCTTTGAGGACTGCTCACCAGTTGAGATTTCAGTAGCAGTGTTCCTGTGTGGCTGGAAAAGCACTCTGCAACCACAATGTTGGCTGCTGTACCGCCCGTCCTTAGCTGCACCGATACAGAGCAACTCTGGCACAAGCCAAGAACCATGGTAAGTTATCTGTTCACACCAAAACCACAGTTTGAGACAGCACGGGCCCTTAGACAGCACTGCATCACATACAGGAATGCTACTGTAATGGAAATCACAACATGGGCTCAGGAATACTTGCAGCAGCAGTTTCTGACATTATTGTGTGTCCTGACTGAATCCTGACAGGGGTGAACGAGCTCTTGTAGCTCCGCCCTCTTAGGTCGATCGCAGCAGCTCATTTGCATTTAAAGGGCCCACACTGAAACAGCTTGTTTTTGCTCAAACACTAAACGTGGCAAATTTAACATGTTTTAAAAAAAATATCTGTGGTGTATTTTGAGCTAAAAGTTCACATACACACTCTGGGGACATCTGAGACTTATTTTACATCTTGTAAAATGTGGTATAATAGGTCACCTCTAAGTAGTGCTCGTTAAGTAAGTACTTATTGAATTAAGTACCTAGGGGTTTCGGACGCAGACATGGAGAGACTCTTAAACCTCAGAGTGAGAGAACTTCATTCATAAAGGCAAGCAAATACATATGACAAATGGACAGCCGTATTAAAGTGAGATCCGTGTGTCTCTTTTTTTAATTTGTTTATATGAGGAGAATATAAACATAGAGCCTTATAAATAAGATTATAAATAAATCTGACACTGAAAGAAGAGAGGAGGTTCAAAATAATCATCGTATTTATATGATAAAAACACTAGAACAAAAAACACACGACACTTGAAGC
>JAOTNS010003671.1:0-38804 GCA_028476615.1 Culter alburnus
ACCAGGGTTTTAAGTAGGGTATTTTACGGTAGAATAAAATGAACTTCTACCTTTTGTTCCGTACCCCCTGTTTTCCCCATCCATTACAGGGCCCCTGTGGGCGGACGACATACCGCCAACTTGTGTGAGCAATGTTTGTTATACAGCAACCGACACTTTTTGTAGCCAAAAAAACACAAAAGTAACAGATTTTATCAACCTATCTTGTAGGTCTTTTGATTTTCACACACTGCTTCAGAAGCTGATCGCAGCTGCTAAGACGGAATATTTTGTTTCAAATCAGGGTGGTTCGTAGCGCCAAACTCACGTTGTGTTTGATTAAACGAGCTTCATGTACATCCTGTAAGTGTTTTTCGAAAGTCAATATTTCACAAGGGTGAAATTTGTGCGGTTTTCTTTCAGCACGGTGAACCCGTTTAAAAGTCACAACGCAAAACGCTCAATAACGCGTCATCACGTTAAGAGGCAGTATGATCGTTTGCAATCTCTTGTCGGGGGGCTGTGTCGACACCGGGGGGGGGGGTACTGGTCTAGGATCGATGTAACTGCGAAGGTCACGGGAGACTGGCCCACCTACTAACCGTGACATCCTGTCTGGCACAAACAAAGACAGTGGATGTGTACCACACTGGTGAACGTCCCCAACTAACCTGATCTCCTGAATTACATATTTAAACTTCACTATGTCTGACTCTGATGAGATTTGATGTCTTGAACCTCTTGATGTCTCATCCGGAGTGCATCTTCTGTGCACATCTGTGGTTGGGGTCTAGTGATTTTCATCGGTGGTGAGACTATAGACAGACCACACAGACACATTTCTCATAACAGAGTTTGACTGTGTCCTGAAATCATGTAAAGCCCACAATTGTTTGTACATAGGTGATGTTGAGCCCCTTAGGAAAGTCTTTTAATAGTATTCTTCTACCGGTTACCTTCTCCTCACTCTCCGGTGCTTCTATAGGAACCAGGATGTGTTGGGTTCATGTGTTGGTCTGTCGCTTAGCACACTCCATCGGACACCACTTCTGATCAGCTCTAGCAGGGACATCGTGGCCATAGGTCTACGTCGATTTTCTGACAGTGAATCGTCCGTCCCGGATTACTCACAGATTGAATCAGTTGTGTGTTTCTTTAAACCGGCGCACTGGGGGGGGCTCAAAGTGACGCTCCATGTTAGTTTTCCCAATTATAGCTCTGAGGCACAAGGACCCAGACACTACTTGTGGTCAGGGCTGTTCTGCTTTCTTTCGGGTGCACATAATGTCACACAGACTTCCGGTGTTTCGTGTTCAGCAAACTTTCAGTTTTCGTCGTCAGGAATTTTCGTTCTTATGAGTGTCTACGAGCTCTCTGATGTGTAGTATGGAATCAATTGAATCAGGTACCTGTGGGCTTGAATTTTCTTTACACCTGGACAGCTGTGCAGTCGTGGCTGTTGTGGATCCCCCGCAACTTATTCAGACATTTCTTGCGAAGAAGTTGAGTGTCCCACATGAAGTGCTGCCTAGGCTCGTGTAACACATACCAAAAGCCGATGCAGAGCGGATTGAAGCTAACACTCAGTCAGAGTGACCCGCTAGAGGCTGACAAAGGAATCTTGGCCCTAGAACTTATAGAAATGGTGAAATGATATACAAATAATCAAGGATGATAGAATGTGAACATTGGGTAGAGCTTGATGGGTGGACACGCGTGTGGCTAACTCTAAAGAATCTTAATATAGAGAAGTCATGCAGTGATTATTTTTTCTTAACTTACCTTAGTCAGATTATACTCCGTCTCCTGGTCCTCTCTTCCTTTTTGATGAATTGATGCCTATTCTGCCATTGCTCTTCCCCTATTAGTCTTTTCAAGATGAACCACAACGAACTAAACTAGGTCTGCTGATCAGAAAAAGTAATAAACAGATATGTTAGGACTAAGTATATTAAAGGAGCCAGCACTGAAGGTCGATCACACCTATTGTATCGTTAGTGTTTTCTTCTTCTCTTGCTCCTTGTCTATGGCAGCCTATTGAACCGTATGGTTAACTATCAGATTTTGGATCTCTAACTCAATTCCTCACAAGGGCTAGAAACAAAATTTGTCCTCCGATTTCTTTGACACAAGATGATTCGAAGTCATGAAACTATGAAGTCATAAACATTTCCCTCCATTTTGAAATTTCTGAAAAACCTACTTTTTTGCCATTGCTTCTTTTTCATTAAAATAAACAAGATCATCTTCAGACCATGCCCAAAAAGTTATAGATCAAGTCGATCCCTCAACCGTTTTCAAATAATTCACAAAACATTTTATATAAAGCTTGTGAAATAAATGTAAGCTGTATCTCCGCATGCTTTATAGTAATCAGACCAAACTTGGTACATCACAAGCATGACCTGAAGTTACATGCTGCTGCGTTTTAATGGTCTTGATATACGAAAATTTATATTTTGCTTATAACTTATGAACGGTTTGGCCAAAAATCTATAATGGTCTTATTGGATTCGGGGCAGCATTCCGAGTTAAATGATATCCAATTTTTTTTCCCATATGGACTATTTTGCATTGTATTTTATGAACACATCAGCATATCAGCATATCGTTTGAAACTTTTCGAGCCAGCGCCACCTAGTGATAAAATCAAATATTCACATGCTTAGAACTTTTATTGTGGTTGACTTATTTTCATGGGAGTCATCTCCTTAGATTCCTGAATCCATGCCGAGTCCAACAATACCAAACATGTTAGTTTTCTCCTTATAGTTTGTGCAACGTTGTGATTGAGCATTCAAACAACTTTCGTGAATATCTTCGAAACTGTTAGTCCGACCGAGACAAAACCCAACCTAGGAAAACATACCTCAAAAAACACTGCTGTCATTTTAATTACAAAATGGGAAAAAAATAAAGCTGGTAACTGCAAACAGTTTTGCATATTTGCTATTTTACAACGCATTGGCATATCGTTACAAACTGTCTTCGGCACCATGCCAGAAGGTACTCAAAATGTTTTAGGGAAGCACCCCCTTGTAATTGTATGAAAGGATATTATAAGAAATTATACCTCATTACAACTCATTGTATTTCACTTTTTTGCTCAAAATGATCTCCAAATGTCTTTATTTACTAATTTTGCAGTTGATCTGCTTGCTTCTATGATTTCTTCTGTTGTGATTGGCCCCTTTATTGCTGCTTGCAGCTATATTTTTTATCTATAGTTTTCATGTTGTGTGAAAAACAACAAACCATTACTCCAATCAGTCAAATGACATTTACAATACGATTCTGAAAACATTTCAATGCAGTGAACAGCTAAGTAGTTGAGTATTTGACATGCTTAGACCTGGTTATGTTCATCTTATTTCAGTTTGTCATAAATCCTACTAAAACCAGAGCAATCCCATCTGAAACCTGTTCAGCACAGTCTCTCACTTACCTGTGAGTATCACAAGTCTCTTTGAACGGCTCAATAAATATTCTGTTGTTTAAAGAAGTTGATCGTTTCAGGTGTCCATATTGTTGTTGATCAAGTAAGTTTCACTTCTCTTCTACAGTGAATGTCAAGCTCCTCCTGTATTTACACATTACATTTGTCTCTGTATTCAGTGTGTTTGGTTCATGATGTCTGTAGTTATGGGTATGTGGTATAGGGGTATATATATATATTAATATATATATATATATATAGCAATACCCCAAAAAGATTAAAAAAAAAAAAAAAAAAAATCTCTGACAAAATAATAAAAATAGTAAAAATAAATAATGATGCTGCCATCTTTCTAAAATCATTTTTACCCCCTTTAATAATTTAGCTCCAAATCTCAGGTGAAAATTGTAATTTTGACCCCTGTACAGGCCTCAACCTAGGATTTTTCTACTGGCCCCACAACAAAAAAATAATAAAGTAACAGAAAGAAAATGGGCCTATAAAATAAACATAGTTATTGTTTTCATTGTTTTTGATACATGTAACCTTAATAAATAAGGTTATGACACCTAAAGCTACTAGATTAACTCACTTAAATTTTAAATATTGTTAGATAAATAAACAACAATTAATAAAATAGTAATAAATAATCAAATTACGAGTACTAGGACAAATGAATACAACAGAACATCAATGCTTTTTCAAGTTTTTCCATAGTTTAAACAGGAGATTTGCAGGTACAGAAATTGTAATCTATGTATAGCTAACTATAACTATAAATTAAACTTTATTAAAGTTAATCAATCGAGAGCAGTTACAGATGCATAAATAATTTTTGAAATGCTAAAAATATAAAACTTAAATACTGTTATTTGAAATTATTTAAAAAATGAAGACACTTTAAATGTGAAATTAATCCCGCCAGTAGGTGGCAGCGAATCACTGTTAATGAACGAATCATTGAGATTCAAACCGATTCATTCAAACGGCTGATTCATTCAGGAAGTGTTGCTCAGAGACGCAAAACAGTTCTGTGGATTTTGGAACTATTTTCGTTGGCGAAATAGAGCCAACAGACGATTGGTGTCTAAAAGTAAGTTATTTGATATTAAGTTCTTGTTCATTAAACTGTACGCTGAATAAAAATCAATATCGCATTTGTAATTGTTGATATTTGGAGAAAAAATGGCGCTGTGTAATTGGTTAACTATCTTTATGTTCTCATCTCTGGCTCAGGTATCAAGCTGACCCTTTCTGCTCTTCTGGATGGGAAGAACATTAATGCAGGCGGCCACAAGTTGGGTTTGGGTCTGGAGTTTGAGGCATAGGAAGCCGAGGATTGCAATAACCTGACTTGATTTTTTTTTTTTTTTTTTTACCCACCCTCACAACCTCGTCTCTCTTAGATCCCCTGTCCGAGGACAGACACTCGTCAAATGATGCATTAGTGGCTCACTACTTCAGAGTGTTACGACGAAACTGCTATAGGTCACACAACGAAAGAAGAGCGTAATGGCTTTTAAAAATGTATTTTCAGTACATTATTGAGATTATTTATTTCAGTGTTGATCACATGACAGAATATTTTACAGATGTTTAATTTTTTGGGGAAGAGCTGCTAGAAACGAGACGTTACATCAGAAAACACTAACACTAGGTGACACATTCCTGATCCACGTTTTCACCCCAGCAAACCTTGAAAGAAGGGACCCGTATATACACCGACTTCACGACTTTAGTTGTAGACGCCAGACTTTTGGGTGCGTTTCGTGTTTGTCTTGTCTGTGCGAGTGAAACCACACGTGTATCTTGTCCATTATTGTTTTATTGCTGCATACTGCCTGTACCTTCTATGGCAAACTCTTTCAGCTGTCCCTGGACTAGAGGAGATTGGAAACAACCTTCAGATGTGCCGGGAAGAGCATTAAAGATCTGAATAGGTGGATGTAGTCTTCCGTTTTTAAATGTAGGAGTAGAATACTGTGGATTTGGCAGTATGGTTTCTTTAAGTTGAATAAAACATTTGAACCTGGACCACACTACTGGATTGTGCAGTTTGATTTCTTCTAACTTTCTTTCTGTTTCATCTTACTTTCCAAAAAATGTAGTGTGAGTAGAGTTAGGCTATGTTGAGACTGCAGGCCATCAGATTTTCCCCTCAAATCAGATATTTTCAGGCTGACTGTCCACACTATTAATTGCATTAACTCTTTGGACATACCATTTTAATTCAGATTTCGTGTGTGTGTGGTTTTCCGTCCAGACTTTCAGAAACCCATCTGAATTAGAAAAAATCTGATTTTTGCTGGTAGTCTGAACATGGCCTTAAAGTACTTGTCCACTACTTGAGTAAAAGAGTAGCTTTTTTAAAATGACTCATGAGTAGCGAAAAAGATATATAATATATGTAAGATATAAAATAATAGGGCTGTCCCCAGAGGCGTAATAATTTTAACCAAATCCTCAGATGTAAACATCAATGATACAGTCTTACAAAATCCCCAACTTTTTGTAAATTGTCTTTTGTTTTCTGATAAATATTTTAATAGCAACTTTATAAGAAACTCCAATTGCGCATTGCACTTTCTCCCATTCAAAACATTACGAGTAACGTGTCTTATTATTATTCTTTGCTTAAACCTCACCTTATACTGTATCGTTGTCACAGATCCCTTGTCTCCCTGGACTACATTTCCCATGATCCTCCTGTTCTCCACACCTGCACTCACTTCCCTCGTCATCTCCCCATCTTCACGGATCACCTGCACCTGGACTCTATTATCAGCACTCCCTTTATATGGCACTCACTCCCTTCACTCATTGTCCGTTCTCTGTTTGTGTTAAGTGCATGTTTGGTGTACTCTGCCTTTTGTTCATTAAAAGTATTACATGTTGGCTGGCGAGTCAACAGTCTTCGAGGAACTCTGTCCGCCTACCTATAGATTTATTAGTACCCCAAGGTCTGCTGGCAAGGGCGGTGGGGTTGCTATGGTTTTTAAACAAACACTCAACGTTCGGACAGTTTCCGTTGGAGTTTACTCATCGTTTGAGGTGCAGTGTGTCGCATTAGAATCCACTTCTTCCACTCTATTCTGTGCATTGATCTATAGGCCACCTAACCTGAACAGTGCTTTTATAAGCGACTTTTCTGAATTTTTAACTTTTATCCTGCCTTTGTATGATCGTATGTTAATTTTGGGTGACTTTAATGTACATGTATGCTGCCCAGGTCGACCCTTTGTTACTGAATTTTGTAATGTCTTGGATTCCTTTGGTCTTAGTCAACACATAAATCAAGCTACACATGTCCTTGGTCATACTCTCGACCTTATATTGTCATATGGGACGCGTATTGATAATGTTAATATTGAAAAAGCTTCCTTCTCTGATCACAAGCCCATTGTTTTTAATGTCTCTGCTATAAGTTCTGCTGTGTTAACTACGCCTACTGGCTACTACTCCCGTTTTATAAACTCGCTTACTGCTTCTTAGTTTAGTGAATGTTATCTAGCTAATGCTGTTGAAACATCTATCTTAAATGCTGCTGAGTCTTCCTCTGGGCCTGATGATTTGGTTACTTTATTTTATACATCTTGCTCTAACATTTTAGATGCCATTGCACCCTTCAAGCTGAAACAACCAAAGCAAAAATCTTATTACTGGCTGGACGATAATACTCGTTCTCTCAGACAGACCTGTCGTAAAGCAGAGCGGAGATGGAAGCATGATCGTTTAACTGTGTCCTTTGAGATTTTTAAAGACTGTCTGTTCAAGTTTCAGCATGCTGCAAAATTAGCAAGATAAAGGTATTTTTCTGATTTAATTGCTACACATCAACATAGGCCTAAGATTTTATTTGCCACGATTAATTCAATAATTAACCCTAGTTGCCAGTTTCATGGGGAACCCTCGGTTGAACTTTGTGAGAAATTTTTAACCTTTTTTTCTGACAAAGTGATAGCCATTCGTTCTTCCTTCACTTTACAGTTTGCAGATCAGACTCTGAATTCACTGGCTACTCCGGTATGCTTTTATCGTTTTCAGCATGTTTCGTTAAAGGATCTGGGTGCTCTGGTTAACCGAATGAAAATAACTTCCACCTCACTTGATGTTCTCCCATCTTTCTCTGAAATTGGCCCCAGTATCCAAGCGTTGATTAATTCATCTTTGGATGCTGGGTTAGTCCCTAATTGTTTTAAACATGCGGTTGTTCAACCTTTGCTAAAGAAACAGGGTTTGGATGAGGGTTCTTTAAATAATTATCGCCCTGTCTCAAAGCTATCGTTCTTGTCAAAGTTGTTAGAGAAAGTTGTGCAGTCACAATTGATCTTGTTTTTAAATTCAGCTAAGTTATTGGAACCTTTCCAGTCTGGCTTCACTGCTCATCATAGCACAGAGTCTGCTTTGTTAAAGGTATCTAATGATATTTTACTTGCAGTTGATGCTGGTAAAAATGCTGTTTTAATGCTACTGGATCTTACAGCTGCCTTTGATACTGTAGATCATGATGTACTTCTTTGGCGTTTAGAGCATTTGATTGGTATCAAGGGTACCGCCTTACAGTGGTTCACTTCATATCTTAGAGACAGGTCCTTTTCTGTATCTTTGGGCAAATGTTCTTCTTCTTCAGCTCCTATTATTAGTGGTGTACCTCAGGGTTCCATCTTGGGCCCGCTCCTTTTTAACTTATATATGCGTCCATTAGGGAATATTATTAGAGGACACAATGTTTCGTTTCATTTATACGCTGATGATACCCAGTTGTACATTCCATTGAAAGCTGCTGATTCCATTCAACCGTTGTTAGACTGTCTTGATGAGGTCAAGAAATGGTTAAAGAATAACTTTCTCCAAATTAATGAAGACAAAACTGAAATCATTGTTTTTGGTCCCCCAAAAGTGAGAAATGGACTCATTAACGAACTTAGAAATCATTTCCCCTCAGTTTCTTCTCAGGTTAGGAACCTTGGTGTCATCTTAGACTCTGAATTATGCTTAACCAAGCAAATAAATTCAGTTGTTAAGAATAGTTTTTATCAATTACGGATTATTTCTAAACTTAAATCATTCTTGTCTTTTCAAGATTTGGAGAAGGTCATTCATGCTTTTATCACATCGCGTTTAGATTATTGCAACTCATTGTATTTGGGCCTTCCTCAGTCATCCATTGCTCGCCTCCAGATGGTTCAAAATGCAGCTGCAAGGATGTTAACCAGAGCAAAGAAATTTGACCATGTCACCCCAATCTTGGCATCGCTCCATTGGCTTCCAGTCCACTTAAGGATTCAGTTCAAAATTTTGTTGTTTGTTTTTAAAGCTCTTAATGATCAAGCCCCCTCCTATTTAAAAGATCTTATTATTCCACATTCATCTAGTAGATCCTTAAGGTCTGCAGACCAGTATCTCTTATATGTCCCTCGATCACGTTTGAAAACCAAGGGTGACAGAGCTTTTTCAATTGCTGCACCTCGCTTATGGAATCAGTTGCCACTGGATATTCGCCTTGCACCTTCTATTGTCATTTTTAAGAAGAGGCTGAAAACGTATCTTTTCTCCCAAGAGTTTTTAAATTAGTCTTAGTTCTCTGTTATTTTAGTATATTGTCTACCATGTTGTTTTATTCTGATTTTTATTTTATTATTTTTTTTTTTTATTTCATTTTTATCATTATTAATATTATTTTTTTCTATACTCTGTTCAGCACTTTGGTCAGCTTTGCTGTTTTTAAATGTGCTATATAAATAAAATTTACTTACTTACATGTTTGTGGAAATCCGTATCTGCCTCATCTCTACACCAGCAGCCGTAACAGAAGAACGGACCTAACCGCTGGATTTCCACAAAAGAATAATGGACTCTTTCTTCATTTCCCTGGCTCCAGCTTCTCCCATGCCTCCCTCTTCTATGACAGCTGGAGATCGTCTCATCGGGCTTCTACAGGTTGGTCGTTCACTGAGGAGTTCGTTGAGCTTGCTTTTTTGACTGACTGGCCTGACGCTAATTTGATCGCCCTGTTTCTGGATGGACTGGACGACAACACTATCCGTTTTGATGAACCTGATTATCGTTTCTCCTTAAGCGAAACTATCAATTTAATTTTGTGTTTAAATGGCTCCAAATTCCTAGTTGAAGTGGTTCAGGATGAGTGTTTGTTTCGTCCAGTCCGTCCAGAAACACGGTTGGCCGGGCCAGTTAGTCAACCTCCGTCTTCCTCCACATACCCCTCCAGTGAACTCCCTGCCTGTTCCATGCTGGACCCACACTCCTCCGCTGGGTCCAGAAGATGGAGGAAGAGAAGAAAGCCCAAGCAATCTCCAGTGTCCGCTGAGCCCTCTCCAGTCTCCGCCGAGCCCGCTCCCGTTCCTACGGGAATTTTAATTGTATTTGAGGGGATGGACTGGCCCTCTGCTCCAGCCGCCGAGCTATTATCTCCAATCTCAGCCTCCGAGCTATTTCGCCAGTCTCCGCCGAGCAAGCAGCGCATTCTCCGCGAGCAAGCGCGCCAGTCTCCGCCGAGCAAGCAGTGCCAGTCTCCGCCGAGCTAGTAGCTCCAGCCTCTCCACTCCAGTAGCCACCGAGCCAGTATCTCCATTCTCAACCTCTGAGCCCTCATCTCCAGCCACGCCGAGCCCTCATCCCAACCGCCGCCGCCGAGCCCTCAGCCCTCAGCTCAGCGCCGCGCCCAGATCTCCACCTCGGCCCTCTGGTCGATTTACCGTCACCCTGGCTCCAACCTCCCTCATCTCCACCATGGCCCATCGTCCACCAGTCATTCACCAGTCTCCACCCTGCCTCCGTCACACATTTGGTCCCTCGTTCAGCCGCCCTCACCCTGGGACTGCACTCCTCCGTCTTCGCTCGTCCTCCGTCCCTCAGTCTCAGTTGGCCTCCTCACTCCCTCCTGTGTTCCTTTGTTGTGTGTCGTCTGGTTTCTACTGCGCCTTCTGGAGCCCTGCCTTCGCTTCGGTCGGTGGAGCCCGCTGTTTCCGCCATCTCCCGCCAGACCTTCTGTGCCGCCTGGCCTCGATGGCGTTGCGGCTTCGCCAGAAGCACCTGACCCTCCATGGCTGCCCTCGGCCCCTGACCCGCCATGGTTCTTGGACCCGCCCTGGAGACCTCCACTCCAGTCCCGGGGGTAGTAATGTCACAGATCCCTTGTCTCCCTGGACTACATTTCCCATGATCCTCCTGTTCTCCACACCTGCACTCACTTCCCTCGTCATCTCCCCATCTTCACGGATCACCTGCACCTGGACTCTATTATCAGCACTCCTCCCTTTATATGGCACTCACTCCCTTCACTCATTGTCCGTTCTCTGTTTGTGTTAAGTGCATGTTTGGTGTACTCTGCCTTTTGTTCATTAAAAGTATTACATGTTTGTGGAAATCCGTATCTGCCTCATCTCTACACCAGCAGCCGTAACAATCGTGGCACATTACCGTAGAAATATATATTATTTCTAACAAAGTGAAATAACTTAAATTATTCATAGATGTTATCCCATAAATGCACACATTAGTAGATATATTAATACTGTTTGTGTAATTGTACTTTTGCATCTATTCAGGTATATTTCACACTCATTTTTATTGCACTTTCTCTATTAAATTTTGGATTGATCTCAAGATAGAATGACAAAACTTTACATTTTGAACCTTATGACATTTTACTTTATCAAACCCATTTATTAATCCATTATATTCTGAAGAACAAAATTACATCTTTTAATTATCTTGGCAAAGTTTTACATTCACAAGAAAACCTCAGATATTGTCTTTTGTTACTGATCTCATGATATACTTTGAAACTTTCAAACATGAAAACACAAAACAAGAAAATTTAAAAGCTTTTCAGATTTATGTAACCAAACATATGGGTCACTTCTACAGAAGTGTAAAATCTTAATTCTTTTGCAGTTCACATGTTTATAAGGCCACAGAATGTGTGAATTGTATGTTCAAATCAAACCGATGACTCTGATTTATGGTTGTGAACCTGAAATGTAAGAATCAAGTCAGCTTTATTTCTATAGCACTTTATTAGCATATGCATAGAACCCCATATACTAAATGAGGCAAGGGTGTAGAGTTACATTCAGGCTATTTTAAGGCATTTCAAGATATATGTATAAATATGTAATTTTGGTGATCAAAGATTAGTTTTGAGGGATCAAATTATTGGCTACAGGGGGGCGAATCAGTACTAACAGCAGTGGAAAAGCAAACCGAGCCATACAGCACAGTGGAAAAGCACCAAAAGTGTCACACTCAATTGTTGTGAATCCACTCAAAAATATCTGCTACATATGGTGAGATAATTATGTAGGGTTAATATTGGACACAATAAAACAGAAACAACAAATAATCCATTTAAAGTACCTAACAAAAATGTCTGTATTCAGATGCTGTAATCACTGTGATGTAAACCAAGCAGCAAAAACAAATGATTCTCATCCTTTGAGTTAACACATACATTTTAGTGTTTTCAAACAATTACATACAGCATTATTTTCATCAAGTATTTGATATTAGGGGTATAAATTCATTTATTGTAATTGACAGGTGTGATGATCAGTGGAGTTGAGTTTTTACCTCCATCATTACGGCCTGGGCTAAAATATGGACAGAGTTTGCGAGTGAAGACTGACCAGTGAAAGAGTAGATATGAGAGCTGGACTCCACATCATAAAAGGAGACCAGACCCTCCTCATAATCCACAAACACACCGACCCGCTGCGGCTTCACGCTCAGAGACAGAGAGACAGAAGGATCATCACAGGCTTTATATTTATTCTCATTCCTCAGTTTCACAGTCCAGTATCCATTACTGGGAGCCAGTGTGATCCCTCCCTTCCTGATAATGGATTCTCTGGCCACTCCTAAAGTCCATCCAGTCTTTTCCTTCACCTGCACCTCAAAATAAAATCTCCCTGAGGAGAATCTCTCCTTTCCCAAGAACAAGTATACATGATCAAATCTCTCTGGATTGTCTGGGAGTCTGTTTAATGTCTCCATGTCTCATTGTTTTCCATCATCAGACAGTATGAGGTTTGGATGAGCTGTATCAGGATCCAGAGTCACATCCACTGAGAAAACAAAGATAATTACAAATTCAAAATATAAGATTTAGTGATGATGATAATGTTTTTAATAATGAATCAGGTCAGTAAGATGAAGCTGTTAATGTAATAGTGTAGTGCAGACACACCTGCTACTGCGCATCTCTTCAGCTCTGTAGAGACTAATGACAATAAACATCATCAGATCTATGAGATGTGTGTGATTATAGACAAGCTTTAAGGTTATATTTAAAGAACTGAATAAAACATGTTTTATCTGATCAATGTGTGTTTTTTAGCACCACTTTTCGAGCTACAGGCCTGATATTCAGACACATCCCTCTTCTCACGAAGATCAAATCTGCCTCTTAAACCCATGATGTCTATTAATTTGATTGTCTGCTTTTGTGGTTTTGGTGAAACTGGTGCATTTAAAACACATAACATTTCCCACAGTTACCATGGCCCAGAGTTGGGAGGATTACTTTTGAAATATATTCTGTTACAGTTACAAATAATAACTTCATAAAAAATTATTTAGTAACATAATCCAAGCACCACAATATGAAAGTAATGTAATCTGAATACTTTTGGATTCCTTTAATGTTGCATAATAAATAAAGTCAGGCAAAAAGCAATACCATCAAAGTACTTTTATTTAATTATGAATTTAAAATAAAAACTTCTAAAACTAAGCAATTGTGTCTTGTTTCATCAACTACCAACTAGAGATTACACACACAAATACATATATATTTGGCTACAGTATGGCTTTATTATTATTTTTTATTTAACATGTACAAGGAAAAAACACATATAGTTTATATACAATATTTAAAAAGTCTTTACCATCTACATATTAGTCTATTTCTAAACACATGTTGATCAAGGCCAAATGTAGATGACCTTTCATGATTTCACTGACTGACCCGAGGCTTTAGCGGTGGGAGTTCCCCTTAGTGGAGACTTTATATTGTTAAAGGATTAGTTCACTTTCAAATGAAAATTAGCCCAAGATTTACTCACCCTCAAGCCATCATAGGTGTATATGACTTTCTTCTTTCTGATGAACACAATCAGAGTTATATTAATAAATATCCTGACGCATCCAAGCTTTATAATGGCAGTGAACAGGGATCATGAGTGTGAGCTGAAGAAAGTGTCTCCATCCATCATAAACATACTCCACACGGCTCTGGGGGGTTAATAAAGGCCTTCTGAAGCGAAGCAATGCGTTTGGGTAAGAAAAATATCCATATTTAACAAGTTATGAAGTAAAATATCTTGCTTCCGCACAAGCCACCTTCCATATTCAAGTTACGAAGTGAAAGTGTCCCATACCTTCCCTATTCAACGTATGGAAAAAGCTTAACTGACGTGACGCCAGTTTACAATTTCTTTGTAAGTTGAATATAGAAAACAGTCTGGCAAAAGCTAGATATTTTATTTCATAACTTGTCTGGATATTTTCTTACACAAATGCAGGCCTTTATTAACCCCCCGGAGCCGTGTGGAGTACGTTTATGATGGATGGAGACACTTTCTTCAGCTCAGACTCGTTGACCCCTGTTCACTGCCATTATAAAGCTCGGATGCGTCAGGATATTTATTAATATTTCTCAGATTGTGTTCATCAGAAAGAAGAAAGTCATATACACCTAGGATGGCTTGAGGGTGAGTAAAGCTTGGAGTAATTTTCATTTGAAAGTGAACTAATCCTTTAATCTACATTTTCCAGCTCATTTTCCGTTAGAAACGTACATACAGCTGCAATCAATCAAACTATGGAATTGATGAATATATATCTGTATGGTGTGTTTGATACTGTCGTACCAGTTAGCGTGAGTTTCTCCTGTAGAGTGTCCTGCAGTTGAGTCAGAGCTTTCCTCAGAGTCTCCAGACTCTCATCAGTCTTCATACTGATCTCAGACCAGTTCCTGGTGTTTGTAGGGCTGCACAGGGATGAGTAGGTCTACAGCAGAAGAGAGGAGAAATCCTTCAGCATGGGGAGTGTCATTACCATTGATCAGAGAGATGTTGACTGACCTGTAGGAAGTGGAGGTGATCTTCAGTGTGTGAGAGCTCCTCCAGCTCAGTGTTTCTCATCTTTAGCTCCGTGATCTCCTGCTCCAGCTCTTCAATGAGCTCTTCCTCCTGTTTCTCTGCTGCTTTCTGCTGCTCCTCCATCATCTCCAGCAGTTCAGTCTGACATCTCTCAATGGAGCGGATCAGATCAGTGAAGAGCTCGACACGGGCTGCTTTCTCCTTCTCTGTGTTTCTCTGCTCAACCAGGTCAATCCACAAATTATTAGTGGTGTTTGATAAGACAAGAGTCAGTGTTACTATAGCTCATAATTCAGTGTATTAAGGGGTTTATCAAAATAACTCCATCCTGAACCGACTGTGCTGAAGAATTCCTCAAAGTGATCAAAGTAAAAACGAATAAAAAGCAGCATGTAATCATGATTGCGATAGTGCTTTTATACAGCAATTCACTAAACACTAATTTAATATTCACTATCTTACATTATAGACACAATACTGACAGTTACTTTGTCTATTTTTGCTTTGCCAGTAAAAACAGTTCCTACACAGCAAAATCACCAGAGGTAAATCTACTCTGCTTGGAGTGCATATGGTCCCTCGCTAAATAGTGTTAAAGTAACACTGAAGCAGAGTTAAAGTTAATGAGATAATTAAGCGATTAATCAAGCAATGAATGAGTGAGTGTTAGTGATGAACACCTGCTGTTAACAAGCTGAATCACTGAAGAAAAGATAATCCTCCTCTCCTGAGATCTTGAGAGATATAATGTATTTTATCTTCAGCTGATTTCATCTATAGCCGGGCACACATTTAACGACTAGCTAAAACCTTCTAAGACTGTGCTCAACATACAGCGATTGTTTCCTGCTCCTGAAGCAGATTTATATACTTACACATGGAATTTGAACACCGACTGTAATCACAGACTGAACGCAACTGGCTCTGACTGGATGCGTGTGAGCGTGATCAGTCATAAGTATCAATTTACATTCATAATTGGCCTTACAATCGTTAAGTGTGTGCACTGCTTAAGACTATGGCTGAAGTCAGTTGTGGTTCTTGTGTTTCTCTTTTCGTCATTGATTCTGCTTGTTGACAGCAGGTGTTCATCACTAACACTCAATCATCACTTATTTAATCACTTAATTATCTCATTAACTTTAACTCTGCTTCAGTGTTACTTTGACATTATTTAGAGAGGGACCATATGTACTCCAAGCAGAGTAGATTTAACTCTGGTGATTCTACTGTGAACTTACAAAAAACCTTTAATGTTATAAAGCAGTGGTTCCCAAACTTTTTAGCTTGGTGTACCCCCTGAAGGGATTACCATCCTTCTGCGTACCCCCTCTCTTCCACTTCGACTGCAGTCACACCTTTCCCATTAACGGACAATATTTGCCCCTAAATAGATTTTCTAGTGTATTTTTTTTTACCTTTATGAATAACTTTATAAAATAAATAATGTTTTAAATAAAAAAAATGTTCAATAGAGAAATATGCAGTGATGGTAAAACTAAGTAAAACTTTTAAATATTAAACTAAAACCGTCAGTAGGTGGCAGCAAGTCACTGTTTTTATGAGTGAGTCATCGAGTCATTCATTCAGTAACGAAGCAAGTGGCTATGAATGAATCATTGAATCATTGACTCTCATGATTCGTTCAAAGCCGCAGAATTGTTCGCGAAACACAGACGTGTGTTGTAGTTCTGCTGTGGTTTTCGTTAGAACTATTATTTCATTGCAAAATAGAGTAAATACTGACAGTACTGTGTTTAAAATGTATAATAATGTCACGTTTGCAGTCATGTGGATATTTGGGAACAATTGCATTCTTGCTCGTTATCATCATTAAATACAAGAACTCACACAAGGTATGTTTTTGTTTCGGAGAAAGTTTGAGTCTTAAATCGAAATGAATCCATTATCTGTGTCTATATTTGTTCTTCATGCGAGTAAGTGCTCAATCCCCACTTTTACAAAGGTGCATTTAGCGTGATTTAAGGCAGCAGATTCGGCATGCAATCTATCATATGCATGCTGCTTCTGTGGATACAGTAATTTTTGACGACAAATGATGAGGTAATTTGATTAAATGTACTGGATTTATGACATTTTGACATTAGAAATACATGCTCGATTTTTTAAGGTAGAATTAAATGAACTATCAGCATTTTGTTCACGTACCCCCTGTTGTCACCTCCGTTACCCCCAGGGGCACGCATACCTCAGTTTTGGAACCGCTGTTATAAAGCAACCAGAACACTTTTTGTAGGCCAAAAAAACAAAATAACCATTTTATTCAACAATATCTTGTGATCTGTGATTTCAAAACACTGCTTCATGAAGCTTCGAAGCTCTACAAATCTTTTGTTTCGAATTAGTGGTTCAGAGCGCCAAAATCACATGATTTTGGTAAACGAGGCTTCATTACATCTTAAGTGTTTTGAAATTTCAATAGTTCACGTGAATTTGGCAGTTTTATTCATGCACTGAATCCTTTAAACACGCAAACCTTTAAACCAAATCAATTAAGATCAATGATTCTTTCAAAGACTTATCGCTTGTCGCCACCTACTGGTCTATCGATGTAACCTGCAGAAAGAGTCACTGTAAAATCCCCACCACTAAACACTGACAGTCTGTCTGGAACAAACAAAGACAAGTGGATTGACACAATCTGTGAAAAGTACCCTGAACTAACTGATGTCATAAATATTTAAGAAAACTGAATTACATAATTTAACTCACTTTTCTGACTTCTGATGAGTGTTTGATGTCTTGAATCTTCTTGATTCTGTCCTGGATCATCTGCTGCACATCTTTCTGTGTTTTCATCAGTTGAGACTATAGACAGAACAACACAGACACATTTATCATAACAGAGATTTACTGTCCTGTCAGGAAACACACAATTGTTTTCATGTGTGTTGAGCCCATTAAAAGTAGTTTTAATAGTAACTTCTACCTTCTTCTCCTCACTCTCCTCTTCTATAGAAACAGTGTTGTGGTTCTTGTGGTCTGTCACGTCACATATTGGACACACACATGTCTGATCATCTCTACAGAACAGCTCCAGAGGTCTCTCATGTTTCTGACATATATATTCCTCCAGATTACTCACAGGATTGATCAGTTTGTGTTTCTTTAAACCTGCCACTCTCAAATGACGCTCCAGGTGAGTTTCACAGTAAGAGCTCTGACACACCAGACACGACTTCAGGGCTTTCTGCTTTCTTTCCTCACAGATGTCACACAGAACTTCAGTTTCTTTCACAACTTCAGTTTTCGTCTCAGGACTTTTCTTCTTATAGTGATCTACAACCTCTCTGAGTGGTATAATCTTGAGATCAGGTCTGTGCTTGAATGTTTCTTTACAACATGGACAGCTGCAGGTCTGGCTGTTGTCCCAGCACTTATTCAGACATGTCTTGCAGAAGTTGTGTCCACATGAAGTGGTGACTGGATCAGTGAACACATCCAGACATACAGAGCACTGAAGCTCCTCAGTCAGTGGACCACTGGAGGAAGACAAATCTGGACAGAGAAATCATTAGCTGTGCACCAGAGCGAGGGAAATTCTTGTGCCAATTTGATGATAAGATTCTCGGTGAACATTGTGCATTGAATCTTGTGGCTACTCTGAAGAAGCTTAAATATAAGAAGTCATGCAGTGATTATTTTTTCTTAACTTACCTGTAGGCAGATTTAAACTCCGTCTCCTGGTCTCTCTTCCTTTTGATGATATTGATGCCGATTCTGCCATTGCTCTTCCCCTATTAAGCCTTTTCAAGATGAACCACAACAAACTAAACTAGGGGCTGCTGATCAGAAAAGTACAAATAATTCATTCTCTCCTCAAAATAAACAGATATGTTTTAAGACTAAGTGTAATTAGGAGCCAAGCACTGAAGGTGCGTTCGCACCTATTGTAAACGTTAGTGTTTTCTTCTTCTTCTGCTCTTGAGTCTATGGCAGCCTATAGAACCGTATGGTTAACTAATCAGATTTTGGAATCTCTAACTCAATTCCTCATAAGGGCTAGAAACAAAATTTGTCCTCCGATTTCTTTGACACAAGATGATTTGAAGTCATGAAACTATGAAGTCATAAAACATTTCCTCCATTTTGAAATTTCTGAAAAACCTACTTTTTCATTTTTTCCATTGCTCCAATTTTCACTAAAATGAAACCAGATCACCTTCAGACCATGCCCACAAAAAGTTATAGAATTCAAGTCGATCCCTCAAACCATTTTCAAATAATTCACAAAACATTTTATGTAAATCTCCACAATGCTTTATCGTAATCAGACCAAACTTGGTACATCACAAGCACGACCTGAAGTTACATGCTGCGTTTCAATGCAGCGCCACCTACTGGTCTGGATATATGAAAAATTTATATTTTTGCTTATAACTTATGAACTTGTTAGATTCGGGGGGCATTCCGAGTTAAATTATATCCAATTTTCCCATATCGACCATTTTGTATTTTGTAGTAAAATGTTGTATTTTATGAACACATCAGCATATCGTTACAAAACTTTTTGAGCCCAGTGATAAAATAATATATTCACATGCTTAGAACTTTTATTGTGGTTGACTTATTTTCATGGGAGTCATCTCCTTAGATTCCTGAATCCTTGCTGAGTCCAACGATACCAAACACGCTAGGTTTCTCCTTATAGTTTGTGCAACGTTGTGATTTAGCATTGAAACAACTTTCGTGAATATCTTCGAAACCGTTTGTCCGACCGAGACAAACCAGCCTATAAAAACATAGCTCAAAAACATTGTTGTCATTTTAATTACAAAATCCAAAGCTGTAACTGCAACAGTTTTGCATATTGCTGTATTTTACAAACACACTGGCATATTGTTACAACACTCGCACGTCCTGATATTGCTGAGTTAGATGCGTTCGTGGGTCAACATATTTTGTTGATCCTGGAACAACATTCAAGTCTGAAAATTTAGTCTTAACCCTATTCCTATCCCTAAACCTAACCCTACCCATAAGTTATCCCAAAAATCAGAGGGAAGTGATAGATGAATAACACTGATGTAGAAGCACCAATTCATGATTTTAAGCCTAAACTTGACATAATCTGTAAACTTGTCCCTCAAATCTGATTGGTTGATTTGAATGTTGTTCCAGGATCAACAAAAATGTTGACCCAGGAACATGATGAACTCAGCAATATCAGGTTATGCACAACACTCAGTGTCTTCGGCAACATGCCCAAAAGGTACTCAAAATGTTTTGGGGCAGCACATCAAAAATTGTAATGAAATTATATTATAAGAAATGATACCTCATTACAACTCATTGTATTTCATTTCTTGCTCAAAATGATCTCCAAATGTCTTTATTTACTCATTTTGCAGTTGATCTGCTTGCTTCTATGATTTCTTTTTGTGCTTGGTCCCTTAACTGCTGCAATATATATTAGTTTTCATGTTGTGTGAAAAACAACAAACTTTACATCCAATCAGTCAAATGACATTTCAATGCAGTGAACAGCTAAAGTAGTTGAGTCTTTGACATGCTTAGGCCTGGTTCTGTTCAACTTATTTCAGTTTGTCATAAATCCTACTAAACTAGAGCAATTCCATCTGAAACCTGTTCAGCACAGTCTCTCACTTACCTGTGAATATCAGATGTGTTCCCAAGTCTCTTTGAACACCTCAATAAATATTCTGTTGTTTAAAGAAGTTGATCGTTTCAGGTGTCCATATTGTTGTTGGTCAAGTAAGTTTCACTTTCTCTTCTACAGTGATGTCAGAGCTCCTCCTGTATTTACACATTTACATTTGTCTCTGTATTCAGTGTGTTGGGTTCATGCATGTCTATGGATATATATATATATATATATATTATATAGTTATGGTATATGTATATATATAAATATATGCAATACCCCAAATAGACCCCAAAAAAAAAAAAACTCTGACAAAATAATAAAATAGTAAAAATAAAATTATGATGCTGCCATCTTTCAAAAATCATTTTTATCCCCTTTAATAATTTAGCTCCAAATCTCAGGTGAAAATTGTAATTTTGACCCCTGTACAGGCCTCAACACTAAGGATTTTTTCTACTGGCCCCACAACAAAAAATTAATAAAGTAACAGAAAGAAAATGGGCCTATAAAATAAGCATAGTTTGTTACAATCACAGAAGGGCAGAGACATTGGATGTATAAAAGTAAGGTGTTTATTTTCACAACCAGGTGAAACAACAGCAAGCAGGTGAGTATCAAACAATACTGGCGTAGAATATAGATGAATGGAATGGTAATACTGTCCTTTGTTGTTGCAGGAGGATGGATGATGGTAGGAGATATATTTCCACACAACCCAGGGCTGAGGGACTTCACTCACATCTAATGAACGTAGAACATATAGGACAAGAGACGAACAACAAGCAGGTAGGTTCCCAACGGGGTCTGATGGGAGAGAGCACAGGTAAGATGCTAACGAGCTTCTTTGCCAGGCTCTGTGGAAATGGGAACAGAAGGATGGTGAGGTTTCAGAAGAGAGACATGAAAGGTAGGGTGAATTCTATACTGTGGAGGGAGTTGGAGTTGATAAGTGACAGGGTTAATCTGCATCACAATGGTAAAGGGGGCCAATGAATCTGGGACTTAACTTTCTGCACGGCAGACGCAGCCTGATGTCTCAGGTGGACAACCAGACCTTCTGTCCAGGTTGGTACTGGGGAGCATTGGAACAACGAAGGTCGGCGGTTATCCTGCGTCTGCGTAGTGCTCGCTGGAGTTGATGGTGAGCCAAGTCCCAGACCCTCTCACTCTCTCGGAACCAGAAGTCGACTGCTGGAACATCCGAGGGTTCCCCTGACCAGGGGAACAGTGGGGGCCGGTAGAATACGCACTGGAAAGGCATAAGGCCGGTAGTAGACTGCCACAAGGAGTTCTGTGCGTATTCGGCCCAGCCCAGGAACTGGTTCCAAGAGTTCTGATGGCCGTGACAGAATCCAATTTCTTGGATTTTCCGCTCTGTTTGCCCATTCGTCTGTGGGTGATATCCAGATAAGAGGCTTACGGTCACACCTAGGAGAGAGAAGAAAGCTCATCACACTCTGGAGATGAATTGGGGGCCTCTGTCTGACACAATGTCCTCCGGGACGCCACAGTACCTGAAGATATATTAAAACATGAGTTCAGCTGTCTCCATGGTTGTCGGGAGACCTTTCAGGGGGAGAAGACGGACAGATTTAGAAAACCTATCAACAACTACTAGAATGCAGGTACAGTCATTGGAAACTGGTAAGTCAGTAATAAAATCTACTCCTAGGTGTGACCATGGTCTATTAGGAACAGGTAGAGGTTGGAGTTTACCAGCTGGAAGATGTCGTGGGCTTTTAGAGATGGCGCATTCCTTACATCCTCTCACGTACCTTCTCACGTCAGATGCCATGTTTGGCCACCAGAAGCGATCTTTTAGCAGCGAGAGGGTCTCATTGATCCCAGGGTGGCCAGTGCCCAGTGATGTATGGCTGGAATGCGCCGGGTTCTGGGGATATACTGTAGTCCTGGTGGGCAACACTGCGGAGTGTTGGAGGAGGCATTGAAGGAGGGCAAGGTCTCCTCTATCCATGTGATGGGACTTACAATAAGCTTAGTGGGAATGATAGGTTCTTGATCTTCAGGTTTCTCCTCCGGGTTATAGAGATGAGATAATGCGTCAGCTTTGACATTCTTGGGACCAGGACGATAGGAGATGGTGAAGTTGAACCTTGTGAAGAGTGCCCACCTTGCTTGTCTAGGATTAAGTCTCTTAGCGTCTTGTAGATACTCTAGGTTCTTGTGATCCGTTAACACTAGGAAAGGGTGTTGAGCTCCCTCTAACCAATGCCTCCACTCCTCTAGGGCTAACTTGATAGCCAGAAATTCTCAGTTGCCGATGTCGTAGTTTACTTCCGCCTGGTTGAATTTCTGAAAGAAAAAGGCACATGGGTGAAGTCGACTTGGATTCCCCTGCTGCTGAGACAGTACGCCTCCTACTCCTGTTGTTGAGGCATCTTTTTTGGATCAGAAGGGGCACTTTGGTAAAAACTTTCTTCAAGGTTTCGAAGGCACTGGTGGCAACTGGATTCCAGGACAGAGACTTGGGTCTGTTATGGAGGAGGTTGGTTAAAGGGCCACTGATGAGAGGCTGTAGTTCTGGATTAATTGACAATAGAAGTTGGCGAAGCCCAGGAATCACTGAAGTTCTTTCACTGTAGAAGGAATTGGCCAGTTGGTAATGGCTTCCACCTTCCCCTCGTCCATCCGGATGCCACTGCTGTCGATGGTATATCCAAGGAACTGCACTGAGGGTTGATGGAAAGAACACTTTTCAGCTTTCAGGAACAGCTGGAACTCCCTCAGGCGTTGCAGGACCTCCTCAAAGTGCTGGCGATGTTTGGCCATGCTCCGGGAGCAAATCAGGAAGTCGTCGATATAGACCAGGACAGACTTGTTAAGGAACTCCCAGAGCATGAATGAAATCCTTGAATACGGAGGGGCGTTGGCTAATCCATACGGCATAACGAGGTACTCGTAGTGGCCAGTAGGTGTCACGAAGGCAGTCTTCCACTCGCCCCCCTCACGTATCCGGATGAGGTTGAAGGCACTGCGGAGGATCAACTTGGAGAAGACAGTAGCACCTCGGAGATGTTCTAGCGCAGCTGGGATGAGAGGAAAGGGATAACGGAACTTCACAGTTATTTTATTCAATCAATGCAAGGCCGCAAACCTCCGTCCTTCTTGGCCACGAAGAAGAAACTGGACGCAGCAGGGGAAGTCAAAGGGCGGATGTATCCTTGTTCTAGAGCCTCCTTTACATATTCCTCCATGGCCTTCTCCTCCTTTTGTGACAGTGGATAGATCCTTCCGAGGCACTGGCTCACCCGGAAGCAGATCTATCGCGCAGTCCCATAGCCGATGTTTAGGTAGCTTAGAAGCTCTCTTCGGGCAGAAAACATCACTGAAGTGGGCATAACAGGGTGGTATATCAACAGATTGTTTCTCAACAGGACTTTCAATCGACGTGGAACGGACAAGAAGTGACTGGGAACAAGAAGATAATGGCAGAGGTAACTTTGAGAAACATGATGGAAAACAACTCTCACCCCACTCTCACCGGTTTTCCAGGAAAGAATTGGGTTATGCTGCTCCAACCATGGGTGCCCAAGTATCACGTCAGCGGTGGATTCCTCCAGAACCAGGAAATGAAGTTGTTCAAAGTGTAACACTCCAACTTGTAGTTGTATCAGTCCGACTAGATGATTGACTCTTCTCCAACTGAGGGTTTTCCTGTTATTGAGTTGATCTGGAAGGTAGTAGGCGTGTTGGTTGTCTTGAGCTTGAGTTGGCGCCAGAGGGCGCCAGAGATGAAATTCCCGGCTGACCCTGAGTCAAGGAGCGCATTAACTGGAACAGAGATATCAGCAGCAGTAAGGTTTACAAAAATGGTAAGTGGTTTCATAGAATTCAAAGGAGGGAGAATAGCACTCACCATGGGATAAGAAGGACGGATGGGGGCAATTGTCAATCATGTGCCCTGCAGCCCCACAATACAGACATAGCCTCAGGGTCAGCCACCTCTGCCGCTCACTAGGTGTCAGACGAATGAAATCCAGTTGCATGGGTTCGCTGACTGGTTCTGGAGGGCTGACGGAATCTGGACGGCGGAGGGTTAGTGGTGGTTCTAGCTGGCCCTGTTGCTCTGCGAGACATGAATGCATACGAGTGGCGAAGCGTATGGATAGTTGAATGAAGCATTCCAGTCCGATGGTGTCTTTGTATGCAGCGAGATGCAACCGCACATGTGGATTCAATCCTTGACGATAAGTGGTGAGAAGTGATTGCTCGTTCCATCCACTGCTGGTTGCAAGAGTCCTGAATTGCAGAGCATATTTGTTTACAGTCATAGATCCTTGTTTTAAATGATAAAGTTGCTCACCGATTGAAGAATCTTAAGAAGATTTTCTGAAGACTTCCTTGAAATGCGAGACGAAACTGGGGAGCGATTGAATAGTTTCATTTTTCTGAGTCCAGAGAGTTTCGGCCCATCAAAGCGCCTTCCCGCTTAACTGTGAAATGATGAAAGCAATCTTGGAACGATCATCCGGGTACAAATGCGGTTGCATCTCCAAGACCGGCGAACACTGTAGAATGAATCCGTTGCAATCCTCCGCCGCACCAAAGAAGGGTGCTGGTTTGGCCATTGGACTGGCGTATACAGGTGTTGAGGAAGAAGCAATGGCGGGAGCTGAGGTGTTTCGCTGGTGGATTGGTGATGAATGTTCGGCGCATCGCTTCGGCGAGCTCTTGAAACTGATCCATGTTGCTCATACTGGTGTGAATCAGTGTTGGTCCGGTCTTCTGTTACAATTACAGAAGGGCAGAGACAAAGGTGTTTATTTTCACAACCAGATGAAACAACAGCAAGCAGGTGAGTATCAAACAATACTATCACAGAATATAGATGAATGGAATGGTAATACTATGCTTTGTTGTTGCAGGAGGATGGATGATGGTAGGAGATATATTTCCACACAACCCAGGGCTGAGGGACTTCACGCACATCTAACGATCGTAGACCATATAGGATAAGAGACGAACAAGCAGGTAGGTTCTCAACGGGGTCCGACGGGAGAGAGCACAGGTAAGATGTTAACGAGACCGGACAATGAGTGTGACTGAGAGAGCGTCCTTTATACTGGTGGTAATCAGTGTGATAATGACGTGCAGGTGTGCGTGATCAGTATTCCAGTGACAGGGAGCGTTGTGATTGGTTGATGGTGGAGCCTGGCGTGTCTGTGACATAGTTATTGTTTTCATTGTTTTTTAACATGTAACCTTAGTAAATAAGTTTATGACACCAAAAGCTACTAGATTAGCCCACTTAAATTTTAAATATTGTTAGATAAATAAACAACAAGTAATAAAATAGTAATAAATAATCAAATTACGAGTAATAGCACAAATGAATACAACAGAACAAACATATAAATGAAATAAACAATGCTTTTCAAGTTTTTCATGTAGGTTTAAACACGAGATTTTCAGGTACAGAAATTGTAATATCTATAACTATATAACTATAGATATATAATATAACTATATAACTATAGATTAAACTTTATTAATCAGTCGAGAGCAGTTACAGGTGCATAAATAATGTTTTGAAATGTTGAAAATATAAAACGTTTAATACTGTTATTTGAAATTATTTAAAAAATGAAGACAATTTAAATGTGAAATTAAATCCGCCAGTAGGTGGCAGTGAATCATTGTTAATGAGCGAATCATTGAGATTCAACCGATTCATTCAAACGGCTGATTCATTCAGGAAGTGTTGCTCAGAGACACAAAACAATTCTGTGGACTTTGGAACTATTTTCGTTGGTGAAATACAGCGACACAGATGATTTGGTGTCTAAAATGTAAGTCACTTGATATTAAGTTCTTGTTCATTAAACTGTACGCTGAATAAAATCAATTTCACATTTGTAATTGTTGATATTTGGAGAAAAATGGCGCTGTGTAATATTGGTTAACTATCTTTTATGTTCTCATCTCTGGCTCAGGTATCAAGCTGACCCTTTCTGCTCTTCTGGATGGGAAGAACATTAATGCAGGCGGCCACAAGTTGGGTTTGGGTCTGGAGTTTGAGGCATAGGAAGCCGAGGCATTACCCACCCTCACAAACCTCGTCTCTCTTAGATCCCCTGTCCGAGGACAGACACTCGGTCAAATGATGCATTAGTGGTGGCTCACTACTTCAGAGTGTTACAGACGAAACTGCTATAGGTCACACAGAACGAAAGAAGAGCGTAAATGGCTTTAAAAATGTATTTTCAGTACATTATTGAGATTATTTATTTCAGTGTTGATCATGACAGAATATTTTACAGATGTTTAATTTTTGGGGGGAAGAGCTGCTAGAAACAGAGACGTTTACATCAGAAAACACTAACACTAGGTGACAACATTCCTGATCCACGGTTTTCACCCCAGCAAACCTTGAAAGAAGGGACCCGTATATACACCGACTTCACGACTTTAGTTGTAGACGCCAGACTTTTGGGTGCGTTTCGTGTTTGTCTTGTCTGTGCGAGTGAAACCACACGTGTATCTTGTCCATTATTGTTTTATTGCTGCATACTGCCTGTACCTTCTATGGCAAACTCTTTCAGCTGTCCCTGGACTAGAGGAGATTGGAAACAACCTTCAGATGTGCCGGGAAGAGCATTAAAGATCTGAATAGGTGGATGTAGTCTTCGTTTTTAAACGTAGGAGTAGAATACTGTGGATTTGGCAGTATGGTTTCTTTAAGTTGAATAAAACATTTGAACCTGGACCACATTACTGGATTGTGCGGTTTGATTTCTTCTGACTTTCTTTCTCTTTCTTCTTACTTCCCAAAAAAAGTAGTGTGAGTAGAGTTAGACTATGTTCAGACTGCAGGCCAATCAGATTTTCCCCTCAAATCAGATCTTTTCAGGCTGACTGTCCACACTATTAATTGCAAGTGATCAGATAACATTTAATTCAGATTTTGTGTGTTTGGTGTTGTGTGTGTGTTTCAGTCCAGGCTTTCACAAACCCATCTGGATTAGAAAAAATCTGAAAAAAAAAATCATGTTCAGTCTGAACATGGCCTTAAAGTACTTGTCCACTACTTTAGTTAAAGATTAACTTATTTAAAATTACTCATGAGTGGTAAAAAAGATATAAAAGATATAAAATAATTAGGGCATAATAATTTTAACCAAATCCTCAGATGTAAACATCAGTGATACAGCCTTACAAAACGCCCAACTTTTTGTAAATGGTCTTTTCTTTTCTAATAAACATATTAATAACAACTTTATAAGAAACTCTAATGACTGATTCATTGATTCCTCCATGTTAATTCAAAATGGCTTAAACCAAAGACAAGTCATTTCACTCGGCGGCCATATTCTCCAAAGCTGTTCGCCAAGCTTTCGATTACATTTCATATTTGAAATCACCAATGAAGACAACAACTCTCTCATAAATTGTTTCTAAACGCTCGAATCATGACAAAAAAATGGATCAAGCTAATGCAAATGCGCGTCTCATGTGCCCTATTTTATTAAGCGCACATCTGACTGTTTCTATAGGAACCGGAGCTTCTGATGGCCGCTGCAGTGAAATAACACAAGACACGTCACTTGTATTGTTTTGAAAAAGTGCAACGCGCAAAATGGCGGAATAAGTCCCACCTTCTAAATAAGAGCTAATTGCTGATTGGTAAAGTCATTCCGCCATTTTCTCAAAACAATACGAGTGACGCGTCTTGTGTTATTCTTTGCTTAAACCTCACCTTATACTGTATTGTAGCACGTTATCGTAAATATATATTATTTCTAACAAACTTACAAAATTATTCAAAGATGTGATCCCATAAATGCACACATTAGTAGATATATTAATACTGTTTGTGATAATTGCACTTTTTGCAACATATTCAGGTATATTTCACACTCATTTTTATTGCACTTTCTCTATTAAATTTTGGATTGATTTCTTTTTTTTTTTTTCTTTTTTTTTTTGAACTTTTATTTTATTTTATCAAGTGCAGTCATACAGTATGTCACAAATGAACTTTTTGACGGTACGATATTGATGATACAATAAAGTGTCCAGGGCAAGTCCACAAATAGAATAGCAGTCCATAGATGTCTTCCATCCTAACAATAATATATGTGAGGTAAGATCCTTATCTCTGCAGTACCACATATACATTTTGTAAATAATAACAATAATTTTTACAATGCAAATGACCATTGATAAATAAATGACAAATAAATAAGTAAATAAAATAATAATAAAAGTAAGAAAAATATAGTCTGCATAATAGTCATATCAAATGAAAATGTTGGGCAATGGAAGACCATTTATTTAGGAATACATGTGCTTTCAGTTGTAATATTGCTGTTATATGCTCCATGTTATAAACGTCTTGGATTCTTTCCCTCCATTGTGCAACCGTTGGAGGGTGTGGCTTCAGCCAGGAGGCTGTGATTACCTTATTCGCTATTAAAGAAGGACTCTCAGCAAACATGTTTGGCTATTCTCTTCAAAGTCAGCTGGCAGTACCCCTAGCACAAAGTATGATGGTTCAAGAGGTAGATCTATACAGAGACATTTTTTTATTTCTTTTTGTACATTTTGCCAGTATTCTGATATCTTCGGGCAGTCCCAAAATATATGCGTGTGGTCTTCCACTAAGCCACAATCCCTCCAACAACCGTCTGAAGTGTTGCTCCATTTTGATGTTATGAATGGAGTCCTAAAATATCTCATTTTAATTTTCCATCCAAATTCCTTCCAGTTAGGACTACTGGTTACCCTGTGTCCTTGACTGCATGAAATCTCCCACTGCTTATCTGTAATTATTGTGTTCATTTCTAATTCCCATTTTTCTTTAATGTCTAAATTATTTTCTTTAAATTCTTCCCGCAATGTGAAATGAATTTTGACTTCACTATTCCTTCTGTTATTGATATGAAGAAACGTTCTATTTTTGTTGGTAGAGAGCAGAGCTTTTCCCATTCTTGATGATTTTGGAGGTAATGTCTAATTTGTAAGTACCTAAAGAAGTCTTGATTTGGTAAATCATATTTCTCTTTGAGCTGTTCAAATGATTTCAAGGCTGCTCCGTCAAACAGCTGGTCCAAAACCACTAGACCCCTTTCTGTCCATTTCAGGAATCCCTTGTCCAGCCTAGCTGGGGAGAACTCACAGTTATTTGCTATCCTTATATATCTTGGGACATCCACGCAACCATGGATCTCAATTGGGCTGCCCAATAGTATGTTTTAAGGCTAGTCAAGTCCAAGCCTCCATTTTCCTTTGGGCAAAGTAGTCTTTTAAATTTAAGTCTGGGTCGCTTCCTTGCCAAATAAACTTGGATAGCCATTTATCTAATGTGGTAAAGGTGGAGGCAGGAACATAGATAGGTAGTGATTGGAAGAGAAAGAGCAACATTGGTAAAATGTTCATTCTTATAGTTTCTATTCTTCCTATCAGGGAGAGTGGCAGAATTTCCCATTTTTGATCGTTGCATATCAGGCTGATGGGTATATCCTTCGCAGAGTGTTGGGTCTTTCCCTTCTTATGACTTGACCATGTCTCCGGAGGGTTGTTCTTGGAGAGGGAGTATCTAAACACCTTAGTTAATATGGCGCGAGGTCATTTATGAAGCATTTGTAAAATTCTCCAGGAAGCCCATCGACCCCTGGAGATTTGTTGCTTTTCAATCTTTTTATAGTCTCTCTTATTTCTGTTTCTGTAATTGGTGTTAAATTTTGGATTGATTTCAAGATAGAATGACAAAACTTTACATTTTGAACCTTATGACATTGTACTTTATCAAACGCATATTATTCTGAAGAACAAAATTACATCTTTTAATTATCTTGGCAAAGTTTTACATTCACAAGAAAACCTCATATATTGTCTTTTGTTACTGATCTCATGATATACTTTGAAACTTTCAAACATGAAAACACAAGACAAGAAACTCATAAATATAGTTAAAATTTAAAAGCTTTTCAGATTTATGTAACCAAACATATGGGTCACTTCTACAGAAGTGGTGTAAAATCTTAATTCTTTTGCAGTTAACATGTTTATAAGGCCACAGAATGTGTGAATTGTATGTACAAATCAAACCCTGATTTATGGTTGTGAACCTGGAATGTAAGAATCAAGTCAAATCAAGTTATTTCTATAGCACTTTATTAGCATATTCATAGATCCCCATATACTAAATGAGGCAAGGGTGTAGAGTTACATTCAGGCTATTTTAAGGCATTTCAAGATAAAATATGTTTAAATATGTCATTTTGGTGATCAAAGATGAGTTTTGAGGGATCAAATTATTGACTACAGGGGGACTTTAATGGCTCTTTTCCACTGCATGGTGCAACTATAATGATCCGTCTATAATCCCACCCACTTTGAATCGATACTAACGGCAGTGGGAAAGCAAACCGAGTCATACAGCACAGTGGAAAAGCACCAACAGTGTCGCACTCAATTAATTGTTGTGAATCCACTCAAAAAATATCTGCTACATATGGTTAGATAATTATGTAGGGTTAATATTGGACACAATAAAACAGAAACAACAATTAATCCATTTAAAGTACAAAACAAAAAAGTCACTTTGATGTAAACCAAGCAGCAACAACAAATTATTCTCATCCTTTGAGTTAACACATACATTTTTGATTTGTTTTTAAACATTAATTACATGCAGCATTATTTTCATCAAGTATTTCATATTAGGGGTATTAATTCATTTATTGTGATTGACAGGTGTGATGATCAGCGGAGTTGAGTTTTTACCTCCATCATTAAGGCATGGGCTAAAATATGGACAGAGTTTGTCATTGAAAGACTGACCAGTGAAAGAGTAGATATGAGAGCTGGACTCCACATCATAAAAGGAGACCAGACCCTCCTCATAATCCACAAACACACCGACCCGCTGCGGCTTCACGCTCAGAGACAGAGAGACAGAAGGATCATCACAGGCTTTATATTCATTCTCATTCCTCAGTCTCACAGTCCAGTATCCATTACTGGGAGTCGGTGTGATCGTTCCCTTCCTGATAATGGATTCTCTGGCCACTCCTAAAGTCCATTCAGTCTTTTCCTTCACCTGCACCTCAAAATAAAATCTCCCTGAGGAGAATCTCTCCTTTCCCAGAACAAGTATACATGTATCAAATCTCTCTGGATTGTCTGGGAGTTTCTGTTTAATGTCTCCACATCTCACTTGTTTTCCATCATCAGACAGGATGAGGTTTGGATGAGCTGTATCAGGATCCAGAGTCACATCCACTGAGAAAACAAAGAATAAAAAATTCAAAATTCAAAATATAAAGATTTAGTGATGATAATGTTTTTAATAATGAATCAGGTCAGTAATGAAGCTGTGAATGTAATAGTGTAGTGCAGACACACACCTGCATACTGCTGCATCCTCTTCAGCTCTGTAGAGACTAATGACAATAAAACATCATCAGATCTATGAGACGTGTGGAATTATAGACAAGCTTTAAGGTTATATTTAAAGAAGTGAATAAACATCATGTTTATCTGATCAATGTGTGTGATCTGATCATCATAAACATACTCCACACGGCTCCTGGGGGTTAATAAAGGCCTTCTGAAGTGAAACGATGCGTTGTGTAAGAAAAATATCCATATTTAACAAGTTATAAAGTAAAATATCTTGCTTCCACACAAGCCACCTTCTGTATTCAAGTTACGGAGAAAGTGTAAAACTCTTGCAGTTCAAAAAGCTTACACTACATCCTACGCCTTCCCTATTCAACGTATGGAAAAAGCTTAACTGACGTGATGCCACTTCTTCGTAACTTGAATATAGAAGACAGTCTGGCAGAAGCTAGATATTTTATTCATAACTTGTCTGGATATTTTTTTACACAAACGCATCACTTCACTTCAGAAGGTCTTTATTAACCCCGGAGCCATGTGGAGTACGTTTATGATGGATGAATGTGGATGGAGACACTTTCTTCAGCTCAGACGTTTGTTTCCCGTTCACTGCCATTATAAAGCTCGGATGCATCAGGATATTTATTAAAATATCTCAGATTGTGTTCATCTGAAAGAAGAAAGTCATACACACCACGATGGCTTGAGGGTGAGTAAAGCTTGGAGTAATTTCATTTGAAAGTGAACTAATCCTTTAATCTACATTTTCCACTCATTTTCCTTAGAAACGTACATACAGCTGCAATCATACAAAACTATGGAATTGATGAATATATATCTGTATGGTGTGTTTGATACTGTCGTACCAGTTAGCGTGAGTTTCCTCCTGTAGAGTGTCCTGCGTTGAGTCAGAGCTTTCCTCAGAGGCTCCAGACTCTCATCAGTCTTCATACTGATCTCAGACCAGTTCCTGGTGTTTCTAGGGCTGCACAGGGATGAGTAGGTCTACAGCAGAAGAGAGGAGAAATCCTTCAGCATGGGGAGTGTCATTACCATTGATCAGAGAGATGTTGACTGACCTGTAGGAGGTGGAGGTGATCTTCAGTGTGTGAGAGCTCCTCCAGCTCAGTGTTTTTCATCTTTAGCTCCGTGATCTCCTGCCTCCAGCTCTTCAATGAGCTCTTCCTCCTGTTTCTCTGCGCTTTCTGCTGCTCCCATCATCTCAGCAGTCAGTCTGACATCTCTCAATGGAGCGGATGAGATCAGTGAGAGCTCGACACGGGCTGCTTTCTCCTTCTCTGTGTTTCTCTGCTCAACCAGGTCAATCAACAAATTATTAGTGGTGTTTGATAAGACAAGAGTATATAGTTACTATAGCTCATAATTCAGTGTATTAAGGGTTTTTCAAAGTAGCTCCATCCTGAACTGACTGCAGAATGATTCCTCGATATATAGATTATTACATTATAGACACAATACCGACAGTTACTTTGTCTATTTTTGCTTTGCCAGGAAAAACAGTCCAACACAGCAAAATCACCAGAGATAAATCTACTCTGCTTGGAGTACATCCCTCACCTCACTAAATAGTGTTAAGTGAAACTGAAGCCAGAGTTAAAATTAATGGGATAATTAAGTGATTAATTAAGCAATGAATGAGTGTTAGTGATGAACACCTGCTGTTAACAAGACTGAAATCACTGAAGAAAGATTAATCCTCCTCCTGAGATCTGAGAGATATAATGTCCTTTTATCTTCAGCGGATTTCATCTAGACTGTGGCTGTCAGTTGTTGTCTGTGTTTCTCTTTTCATTATGGATTCTGCTTGTTGACAGCAGGGTCATCACTAATGCTCATCATCACACTTAATCGCTTAATTATATCATTAACTTAACTCTGCTCGTTCTTTAACATTATTTAGAGAAGGACATATGACTTGAGCAGAGTAGATTAACTCTGGTGATTATACTTACTAAAAAAAACTTAATGTTTATAAAGCAGTGGTTCCAAACTTTTTAGGTGGAGTACCCCCTGAAGGGATTACCATCCTTCGTACCCCTCTTGCTAATTCAATGCAGTCAACCTTACAATTAAGGGACAATTAAGAAAACTTTTAATATTAACTAAAAATGCAGAGTGGCAGCAAGTCACTGTTTTTAGAGGAGTCATCGAGTCATTCATCAGAACGAGAAGTGGCTGGAATGATCATGAATCATGACTTCATGATTCAACAAAGCGCAGAATGGTTCGCGAAACAAAAGTGTGTTGTAGTTCTGCTGTGGTTTCGTTAGATATTATTTAATGAAAAATACGTAATACGACAGTATGTGTTTAAATGTATTTTTTTTTGACCGGGTATAATAAGTCACGTTTGCAGTATGGGATATTTGGAACAATTGATCTGCTCTTATCATCAAAAACAAGATCAACCAGATGTTTGTTATCGGAGAAAGTTTTGAGTGAATTAACCATTATCGTGCTATTGTTCTTCATGGAGGAAAGTGCTCAATCACTTTTACAAAGGTGCTTGTCGAGAACGACAGGTTAGCGCAATTTACGAAGAAGACAGCAGGCAATCTATCTATGCATGCTGCTTGTGTGCAACAGTCATTTTGCTGCAAATGATGAGGTAATTTGATTAAAGGTATGATTACGACATTTGGCATTAGAAATACAGGCTCGATTTTAAATTTTTAAGGTAGAATTAAATGAACTATCAGCATTTTGTTCAATGTTGTCACCTCCGTCCCCCAGGGGTAGTAGACCAGTTGGGATACGCTGTTATAAAGCAACCAGAATACTTTTGTAGGCCAAAAAAACAAATAACGTTTTATTCAACAATAGTGATCTGTGATTCAAAACCTGCTCATGAAGCTTCGAAGCCCTCCGAATTTGTTTGAATCAGTGGTTCAGAGCTCCAAATCAGGGATTTTGGTAAACACGGCTTTGTACATCTTAGTGTTTCGAAATTTAATAGTTCACGTGAATTGTCAGTTTTATTCCATGCACTGAACCCTTTAAACACGCAAGCCTTTAAACCCCAATCAATAAGATCAATGATTCTTTCAAGAGACTATCGCTTGTCGCCACTACTGGTCTATCAATGTAACCTGCAGAAAGAGTCACTGTTAAAATCCCCACCACTAAACACTGACAGTCTGTCTGGAACAAACAAAGACAAGTGGATTGACACACACTGTTGAAAAGTCCCTGAACTAACTGAGGTAATAAATATTTAAGAAAACTGAATTACTAATTTAACTCACTTTCTGACTTCTGATGAGTGTTTGATGTCTTGAATCTTCTTATTCTGCCGGATCGTCATGCTGCACATCTTCTGTGTTTTCATCAGTTGAGCATAGGCGAACAACACAGACACATTATCATAACAGAGATTTACTGTCCTGTCAGGAAACACACAATTGTTTTCAGGTGTGTTGAGCCCATTAAAAGTAGTTTTAATAGTAATTCTACCTTCTTCTCTTCATCTATCTCTATAGAAACAGTGTTGTGGTTTTGTGGTCTGTCACGTCACAATCGAACACACACACGTCTGATCATCTCTACAGAACGCTCAGAGGTCTCTCATGTTTATGGCATATATAGTCTCCCGATTACTCACAGGATTGATCAGTTTGTGTTCTTTAACCTGCCACTATCAAATGACGCTCAGGTGGTTTCACAGTAAGAGCTCTGACACACCAGGACACGACTTCAGGGCTTTGCTTTCTTTCCTCACAGATTCACAAAGAACTTCAGTTTCTTTCACAGCTTCAGTTTTCTTCTCAGGACTTTTCTTTTTATGTGATCTACGAGCTCTATGAGTGTGGTATTAATCTGAGATCAGGTCTGTGCTTGAATGTTCTTACAACATGGACAAGCTGCAGTCTGGCTGTTGTCCAGCACTTATTCAGACAGTCTTGCAGAAGTTGTGGCCACATGAAGTGGTGACTGGATCAGTGAACACGTCCAGACAGATAGAGCACTGAAGATCTCAGTCAGTGGACCACTAGAGGATGACATATCTGGACAGAGAAATTATGAGAATTATGGCCATCAATAGTAGTCAAATGTAGAATGTGAACATGGTGTAGAGCTTGTCTGGAAACATGGTGGCTACTCTGAAGAAGCTTAAATATAAGATAGTTTTCCATAAAGGAAAATGAAAGTCAGGCAGCAATTCTTTTTCTTTTTTCTAACTTACCTTAGTCAGATTTAAACTCTGTCTCCTGGTCTCTCTTCTTGGATGATATTGATGCCGATTTGCTGCCATTGCTCTTCCCCTATTAAGCCTTTCAAGATGAACCACAACAAACTAAACTAGGCACTGCTGATCAGAAAAGTACAAATAACTCATTTTCTCCTCAATAATAACAGATAATTTAGGGACTAGTGTAATTAGGGGCCAAGCACTGAAGGTGCCACAAAAAGTTATAGAATTCAAGTCGATCCCTCAAACCGTTTTCGAATACTCACAAAACATTTAGTAAAGCTTGTGGAAATAAATGTAAGGACTGTATCTCCGCAATGCTTATAGTAATAAGACCAAACTTGGTGTATCACAAGCACGACCTGAAGTACATGCTGCGTTTCAATGCAGGCGCCACTACTGGTCTGGATATATGAAAATGTATATTTTTTATAATTCTATGAACGGTTTGTCAAAAAATATAAATAATGGTCTGTTTTAGATTCGGTGGGCAGCATTCCAAGTTAAATGATATCCAATTTCCCATATTGACCATTTTGCATTTTGTAGTAAAATGTTGGGATTTTATGACAACATCAGCATATCGTTACGAAAACGTTTTGAGCGCAGCCACTAGAGATAAAAAATCAATATTCACATGCTTAGAATTTATTGTGGTTGACTTATTTTCATGGGAGTCATCTCCTAGATTCCTGAATCCATGCCGAGGTCCAACGATACACAGACTAGGTTTCTTCTTATAGTTTGTGCAACGTTGTGATTTAGCATTCAAACAACTTTCGTGAAATATTCGAAACCGTTAGTCCGACCGAGACAAACACCAACCTAGGAAAAACATAGCTCAAAAAACATTGCTGGTCATTTTAATTACAAAATGGGGGAAAAAAAATAAAGCTGTACGCAACAGTTGCATATTGCTATTGACCGAACGCATTGGCATATCGTTACAAAAACTGTCTCGGCACCATGCCAGAAGGTACTCAAAATGTTTGGAAGCACCCCCTTGTGGTCAAAAATTGTAAGAAATGATATATAAGAAATTATACTCATTTTTATAATCATGGTATTTCACTTTTTGCTCAAAATTATCTCCAAAATGTCTTTATTACTAAATTTGCAGTTGATCGGCTTGCTTTTATGAGTTTTCGTTGTGATTGGCCCTTAATGCGCTTGCAGCTATATTTTTATATCTATAGTTTTCATGTTGTAGTGAAAAACAACAAACTTTACACTCCAATCAGTCAAATGACATTACAATACGATTCTGAAAACTTTTCAAGCAGTGTGAACAGCTGATAGTTGAGTGTTTGACATGCTTAGACATGGTTATGTTTCTTATTTCAGTTTGTCATTAAATACCAAACCAGAGCAATTCCATCGAAACATGTTCAGCACAGTCTCTCACTTACCTGAGTATCACAAGTGCTCTTGAACGGCTCAATAATATCTGTGTTTACGAAGTGAGCGTTTCAGGTGCCAATTGTTGTTGATCAAGTCGTTTCACTTTCTCTTCTACAGTGATGTCAGAGTCTCCGTATTTACACATTTACATGTCTCTGTATTCGGTTGGCTTAATTCATGCATGTTTGTTGGAGGTGTATGGTGTGTGTGTGGTGTTGTATATATATATATATATATAATATATATATAGATATTATAATAAGCAATACCCAAAAGATTTTTTTTTTAAAAAAAAATCTTTGACAAAATTAAAATAGTAAAAATAAAATAATGATGCTGCCATCTCTCTAAAATCATTTTTACCCCCTTTAATAATTTGGCTCCAAATCTCAGGTGAAAATTGTAATTGACCCCTGTACAGGCCCTCAACACTAAGGATTTTTTATACTGGCCCCACAACAAAAAATTAATAAATAACAGAAAAGAAAAAATGGGCCTATAAAATAAGCATAGTTATGTTTCATTGTTTGGATACATGTAAACTTAATAAAATAGGTTATGACACCTAAAGCTACTAGATTAACTTACTTAAATTTAAATTGTTAGATAAAAAACAAGAAGTAATAAAATAGTAATAAATAATCAAATACGAGTACAGCACAAATGAATACAATAGAACAACCATATAAATGAAATAAACAATCCTTTCAAGTTTTTCATAGGTTTAAACAGGAGATTTGCAGGTAACAGAAATTGTAATCTAATGTATAGCTAACATAAACATAGATTAAACTTTATTAAAGTTAAATCAATCAAGAGCAGTTACAGATGCATAAATAAGTTTTGAAATGTTGAAAATATAAACATTAAATAATGTATTGAAATTATTAAAAATGAAGACACTTTAAATGTGAAATTAAATCCGCCAGTAGGTGGCAGCGAATCACGGTTAATGAGCGAATCATTGAGATCACACCGATTCATTCAAACGGCTGATTCATTCAGGAAGTGTTGCTCAGAGACGCAAAAATTCTGTGGACTTTGGAACTATGTTCGTTGGTGAAATACAGCGAAACAGGCGATTGGTGTTAAAAATGTAATTACTTGATATTAAGCTCGGGTTCATTAAACTGTACACTGAATAAAATCAATATACATTTGTAATTGTTGATATTGGAGAAAAAGACGGCGCTGTTAATATTGGTTAACTATCTTTTATGTTCTCATTCTGGCTAAGGTATCAAGCTGGACCCTTTCTGCTCTTCTGGATGGGAAAAAGAACATTAATGCAGGCGGCCACAAGTTGGGTTTTGGGTCGGGAGTTGAGGATAGACAGCCGAGGGATTGCAAAATCCTGACTTGATTTTTTTATTTTTTTTTTTTTAACCAACCTCAACAAAACTCGTCTCTCTTAGATCTGTCCGAGGACAGCCACTCGGTCAAATGATGCATAGTGGTGGCTCACTACTTCAGAGTGTTACAGACGAAAACTGCTATAGGTCAAACAGAACGAAAGAAGAGCGTAAATGGGACTTTAGAAAAAAGTATCAGTACATTATGAGATATTATTCCAGTGGTGATCAGACAGCATACTTTACAGATTGTTTAATTTGTTGGGGAAGAGCTGCTAGAAACAGAGGGTACGTTAATCAGATAAAC